>BQKZ01003216.1:0-12073 GCA_036244855.1 Temnopleurus reevesii
TCGAACCATTGACCCTCTAGGCGAGGCACAGCCACTACACCACACGCATGATAAATTTAGTAAGCTAGAATTACGAGTACAATTGGGTAATCTCGTTAGCATAATATCTGCTAACACCAACATCTCAGGTCATTCAGATGGTTCGTAGCTTGAGATCAAGCACACAAAATCTGTTTGTAGTTCCTTCGGTAAAAAACAAATCTAATGGAGAACGCTCTTTCATACATGCAGCCTCGATTCTATGGAACTCAGTCCCAAATTACCTGAGAAATATTTCAGATTTAGATAAGTATAAGGCTATGCTTAAGAATAATTTGCATGTACATGAGCCCAGTGCACAATATCAAATGTACGTTGTTTTCTTGCTTTTTAAAGCAGATCTTTATTCTCCACTCTCCATTCTGTTATTTCTGTTTCTGCTGTGTAAAGCGCATAGGAACATGCTATGGCTATGTGTTATGCGCTAGAAAAGAACTGAATATTATTATTATTATTATTATTATTATTATTATATCTATTTAAACTGAAGGCCGATTCACATATTTGCATTTTTAGCCTGCGTCGGCCCAGCGTTTTTTAGAATTAAAACTGCTGCCCGGATGCACAAAGACGCGCTGACGTTCGGCGTATGTTCTTTGAACGCAAGACGAACGTCAGTCCACCATCTGATCAGCGTATACTTTGCGTTCAGGAAGTGTTTTTTATTTTTTTAAATGCTTGGCCGCTTGGCCGATGCAGGATTAAACACAAATGTGTAAGTCAGCCTTTAGCAAGAAGGGGAAAACCATGACCATTTTGAGAGCATATAGATTACAATAATTACAAATAGCTCAGAAAGTTTTAACAGAGCACTTAAGACCCATCTGTTCTCAAAGCTGTAAAAAAAGTTTCTTTTCTGTACACTGGTCAGGAGCATGGTTTGATAATGGCTCCCCTGCCCATGCAAGGGTATGGCCAAATTATTGATATGTTTAAATGTTTATTGTGTTAGTTAATATTTGTTTGTTTGTGAAGCGGATAGAGAATTTCTCTTATTATTATGCGCTATATAAATTTCTATTAATATCATTATTATTATTATTGTCGTTCTGAATTGTTACAAAATAGTTCGAGGATGTTAGCTAGAAATGAACATGCATACGTTTAGTCAGCCGGTCTATATCATCTTTATACGATATTACAAGTATAATTTTCTTATTATCTCTTTAGCTATGCTAATATGATATCAATAGTAAAAGAACATAGTGCTTATATATAGCGCATATCACTGTGATTGCGTATAATAATAATAATAACAATGAACGGCTTTTATATAGCGCTTGTCAACTCTTTATGCAGAATTCTCTTAGCGCTCTACAATTACATGCAGCATATACCCTGCCTTTAGCCCGGCAGCCACTTCATTAGCGCACTTGGCGCTTCAAGGAATAAATATTCCTACCAGGTACCCATTCACCTCACCTGGGTTGAGTGTAGCACAATGTGGATGAATTTCTTGCTGAATCTACAATCAGTGCAATATTATTACACTGATTTCAGCAATAGCGTCTATGAGCCGCTCATGCATTCCAACGAACATACATTCCTGCAAGCTGCCCATTCACCTCACCTGGATTGAGTGCAACACAAAGAGGATAAATTTCTTACTGAAGGATGGGATTCGAACCTACAACCCTCTGGGTGAAAGAGGCAATATAGAGTCAGAACCACTACAGCACATGCATACATTTAGTTAGCCGGAAATACGAGTACAATTGTGTTATCTCGCTAGCATAATATATACCAATATAAACATCTTAGGACTCAGGTCATTCAGACGATTTAGTAGTTACTTAGACTAAATCTTGGTTTCAAAGTTTTGAACCAGGCCATGACCGCTTGTCAACCCCGTGAAGAACGGCGTCAACCGGATGTAGGTGCGAAGGATTTGTTTTCCCAAATGTAGTCATATCCTGGGAAACAGAGTCAATGAACTGTATTATCTGGGTCCCCTGGAGTATCCAGTTTTGACAACCCCATGGGGGAGGGGGCTGGCCTTTTTTTAAATTAATATTTTCGCCAACCCATTTTGTTCATGACAATCTGACAAGTAGATAAAAGAGGGTATCTAATTGATAGAGCTATGGGAGCTCCTTCCCCTGCATTTGCGCCCTGGTCGAACTTAAGGGCAGCAGCGTAGAGATGAATGAAAGTGAGATAGATAAAAAGGACATATTAATGATAAAAATAACAATATATATATATGATAATCATATGATATAAAATGAATGACTACAAGAAAAACAAATGCCTTTTATCTGTAGTTCTACACCCCCTCCTCTTCTGATAAATGGTGAACCCACTATTACCCCTATCATAAATACACCCTCCAAAATCATATTCACACGTGGTCAATTTCATGGCACTTAATAAGAATTAAAAAAGAAATCATATTATGATAGAAATGTCATTATCGTAAAAAGGAATATGACAAACCAAATATCCTGGGGCTTAGATGAGGACATCGTTTAACAAATATTCCTTACTGTTTCACAAATAAAATAAATAGATAAATAAAAAAAAATCCCAAATAAGCTTAAAGGGTCTATGGAATTACGGGGGATAAGTATCACACTGTGCCCTGAACTACGCCAATATCATGAGTTGATATCAATTGTTTTCAAATCGAATATCAAGACAATATCTCGGTCTGTCGGTGGAAACCAGAGGTTGTCTGACTTCTATCCCGGGAACAGGTGCAAGGTAAGTGTATGTTAATATTATTCCCTCGACAGGTTTTTTTTTTACATATTTAATTTTCATTATAATATCAAATATATATTTTTAGAAATAAAAAATAAAGTGAAGAATTAAAATCAATCTCTTTCTTTTGCTTGCCATTAAAGTTACATAAGATTCTCAAAAATATTAATGATGGGTTTGTGTGATGTTTATTCTTATATTTATCAAATAATTAATATATAATACGCAAATGTTCTCATTATTTAACTGTTTTATTTTGCTTTTGTTTTACTCTGTCGACTTGCATGTTAAACTATTTTAATGTTTCTTTATATACATATGAAAGTTTTCAAATATTTGACTTTGGAAATAAATGAATTTCACATTCAAATTCAAATCTGACAATTTTTGCACAATTATCTGATAAATGAGTTTCAGGCATAATAGTACATGGGCCTGTAACATAAAGGAGATACGATAGATTGAAAATCAATCGTTTCTTTATGGTACATGTTTTCATAGACTTACGATCAATATTTATCGTAGTTTTAATTGCATCTTTTATGTTACAGGTCCCATATCTGATTATAGATATTATCTCATAAACCCTTCAAGATGTGTTTAAAACGTAATGGTAAACAAATGGTTGAGCCTGGGACTGAATTAAGAGTTTTTTATATTAGACTTCTAAAAATGTAATTTTTTTAAATAATTATACAAATCAAATTAGCCAAATGCATAAATACTTGATATTAATTGTTATGTTTCAACTCAAGTTGGAGTAGAAATGCATCATATCCCAGTTGCAACCTGCATTGCCGATATAAACCGAAACAAGCCGAGTAAAAACAATCCTTTGCACACGGTGCGGGAGGGAGGGAGGGGCGTCTTGGGTGCTATCCTAGGAATGACAAAAAAAGAAGGACAAAATAAAGGGAAGACATAGTGAAGAAGAAATCAATATATAAATAGATACACATTGCGTCTTTATTACTCTGGAACATTTCTGATCAATGTCCCAGTACAATTTTTTCTTCTTTCTGGTAGTGGTGGAGAATATTGATCAGAATCCTGGTAATATAGTATTTACGGTAATATGAAAAAGCCCAAAATAATTATGTCAGTCACGTTAGATTCATTGAACTTGAAATAATTAGCTCTTTATATGACTTTATCCAGCTCGACATTCGTTCACGATGGGTAGCTTGGGCAAATTTGGACTGCTAACGGTCATCTTGATCCTGGGAACCCAGCATGCCAATGCAGATCAAGATGTCCCCTCCGTATCGTCTCCGAACTACCACGAGCAGCCCGAGTCCGAACGACCAGTGGTCGCGAGAGACCCCGAAGTCAACCCGAACCCCGCGGGCAACCCGAATCCTGTAAATCCGAATCCCGCGGTAAATCCAGCGGTGAATCCTGCGGTAAATCCAGCAGTCCCAGTGAATCCCGCTCCTGCACAAGAAACGCACGACCCCGAACAGGCGTACAGAGAATACCTGCAGAATTACGTCAAGAATAACTGTCACAAGCCCGCTGAGCCGGTCCATATTCCTGGTCCAGAAGGGCCGCCCGGGAGACCGGGTCCACAAGGGCCGAGCGGTCCACCAGGGATGCCAGGGAACCATGGGAATAATGGCATCAATGGTCTGTCAGGACGAGATGGGCTGACAGGCGAGAAAGGTGCTAAAGGCGAGCAGGGGTTCCCAGGAATTTCTGGTAAGGGAATAAAATGTTCTTTTATGAATGTATCTATTATAGGACATGGGGTGCCATGGGTGTTGACAACCTGAAACCGTGTACATGCTTGACCGATCGAAGGACATCCATTACCCAACATTCGGCAGCATAGTGTCAATTAAGAAAAGCATTCATTTTGTTGAAATATGTTTAACTTATGGCTTAATTTCGCATTTTCACCAGACTCTCGTAATTCCTTACCCTACAGTTATGTTAGATATTTCTAACTTATGGTAGAAGTTCGCAATTCCATCAAAACTAGGCCCCTTGGTCGAGCATTTTTTCTTTATAAACTGAAAGAGCCACCCTGTTTAAATAAACCGATAAATTTAAAGGTAGGAGACATGTTGAATAAACGTTATGTGAACAATACGGGGCCTAGGGTCAGGTAAACTTTATTCAATGTTTTTAATTACGAAACTGCCAATTTACGTATCTTAATAATTTGTACATCAAATTAACTTTTTCGTTAATATGAGATATTGCAAATCTGATATCATCATCGTGAAGAGTGACATTCATTTTGCCCAAATTTTTTTTTCTTAATGAATTGGCAAGAAATGGTGAAGATATTGCAGAGATATCAACAGGTTTGCTTTCGTTAGTACAAAAACAATGGTCTTGCGATACTGATCTGGGTGCTTTCTATTTCTATTCTTTTTTAATCCATATTAGGTGTACCCGGAGCACCTGGCCGTGTAGGAGATGAAGGCCGCCCAGGACAACCGGGCTCTGATGGCAATATTGGTCCGGCTAGCAGGACAGGGAAGGCTGGTGTATCTGGAAGAAACGGTCTATAAATATTTACGATGACAATAGATCGGGAATCTTCTTTGATTAAACGAGGCTACTTTATTTCTCATTTCTCAATCAGTAGAGCAGGACCACAAGCCCCGTCATCAGTAGTCATCATCCAAGCTGAGTCTCCCTCTCTCCTTTTAGGCCTATTTAATATCCTCGCTAGTTTTTCATTCCTCCTCCTCCTTCTTCTTCTTCTTCTTCTTGCACCTTAGATGAACAGGAATTGAAATTTTGTTATGTTTTTTTTTCTTCTTCTTTTTTTCATATCCATATTAGGTGTACCCGGCGCACCTGGCCGTGCAGGAGATGAGGGCCGCCCAGGACAACCGGGCTCTGATGGCAATATTGGTCCGGCTGGCAGGACAGGGAAGGCTGGTGTACCTGGACGGAACGGCCTACAGGGTGACACTGGTCCGCCCGGCTTCACTGGTAAGTTCGTCTTTCCTAAACTAGTCAAATATGAAGGCGATCAAGTGAATTGAGTAATCTTATTACGCCCGGGCGTTGTTTCACCAAATCGTTGTTGAAGTTACGCACGAGTTAAAGCACGACTGGAATACGTTAATGAGTATAATACGAACAAGGTTCTCGATCCTTCAGCACAAAAACTGATACCAGTCGTGCGAAATCCCGTGCTTAAAGTCATTTGGAACTTGGTGAAACACTGCCCAGAACTCTGGTCTTAAAGGCCGATTAGCACATTTGCGTTTTTAGCCTGCGTCATCCCAGCATTTGGAAAACGTTCCCCGAACGCAGAGCATACGCTGATCAGGCGGTGGACTGACGTTCGGCGTGCGCTCAAGGTGTGTACGCCGAACGCCAGTGCAATGTATGACCTGTGTCTTTGTGCGTCCAGGGTCCTATTGCATAAAAAGTTGCGTTTAAACGCAAGTCACAAAATTAACGCAACTGAAATTTCAACCAATCAGGAACGCGTATTTGGGACTTGCGTTTAATTTTCTGAGTTGCGTTTAAACGCAACTTTTTCGTGCAATAGGGCCCAGGAAGCGTTTTTAGTTTTCAAAACGCTGGTCCGACGCAAGCTAAAAACCCAACGACGTGAGTCGGCCTGCTTGTACAGGAATAAAAGGGGGAGGAATGGAGGGAGAAAATTCTGGTTAAAGTCCACCCGATATAACATGTCTGGGATGGTGATATTTTTCTTTCTCATTGCCAAACAGGTCTCATATACCTGTTAGTGAAAGAACAGGGAAGTTGAGAAGAATGCCTCACGGTACAACGCATTATCTTTCTTGGAAATGTGCGTGGTCTTGAAAATGACCTACCACTCTCGACGTTTCGATGAGCAGGTTCTCATCGTTTTTAAGAGAAAAGGAAGTTTATATCTCCTATGCTCATGTGTGAAGGATTTAATGAAATCGTTAAATTTGTCAAATTTGTTTGTCTTTTTCCGATCACGGTGAATCTCTTCCCAACTCCAAATATTTTATTTTTTTATGATAGGCATGAAGGGATCACGTGGCGATAGGGGTGATCCAGGCACCTCCGGTCCGCCTGGCATTCCCGGAAGCGACGGTGTATGCAATTGCGACGCTTCAGCTCAGCGTCACTACAACGGCGCTGGAACGTCGGCCTTCTCCGTCGCTCGAACGACGGGCCTTGCCGCCACCGACGGCCCTCTCGTCGTCACCTTCCAGCATGTCTTTGTTAACGTCGGGAATGACTTTGACATCAACACTGGCAAATTCAATTGCTCCATACCAGGTATTTATAGAAAACGCTCTCTTTTTTTAAATTGTTTTTCTTTTCTTTTTATATGTATGTGTTTTATTAAGATAAACAATATAAACCACGATAATTACAAAGGAATCATCATGAAAATTAAAAACAAAAAATGAAGCAATAGAACATTAAAGGTGTGACAAAATATTTGTGAATCTACGAGGAAAAGTTCAAGGAGATGCCGCAATTTTAGAGACTTCCTGGTGAAAAGAAAAGAAAGCTTCGTCCTTTTTCGGAAACGTTCGTGCCATCTCGTTGAATGACGTTTAAGATTCGCAACAGCCTTATATACAATCATTCTTTCAAAAAGATTAAGATTTCATTCGTGCAAATACGAATTGATATTAAAACTATATATATATTTATCTTTGAAAGGGAAATAATAATACTTTTTAAACACAAATTGTAATGCACTATACATTCCATAACTTTACTGAATTGTTTATTTATAAATAATAAGCATGAAAAGGTGGTCTGAATATTGCTGCCTCCCCCAAAAATATATATATATATTTTTTTTACATGTACATGTATTTGTATGTGTAGATGGCTCCGTGGTAGAGCAGTTTCATTACTGAATCGGACTACCCTCTAACCTTTGTTATTCTTTTTTAAATTTGTTGTAAATAAAACATGAATAAATAAATAATAAATAACATATGACGCGATTCTTATCCTATTGGTCCACCCTTGAGATTGTAGGTTCGAGCCTCAACCACCAGCTACTTTTGAGCTTAAACGATATTAATTTGGTTTTATATGACTTTAAATGTCCTATACTAACAAGAATCTTATCTATTTTCTTTATCATTTTTTTCATGCAGGTCTGTATTTCTTCACAATCAACGTCTACAAATCGTCGTCAACAAACTTCCCCTTGGTCCAGATACTCCTCAATGGTATGTTAACTAAATGAAAAAACTGATACAATTTTTGTAAAGATATCGTCAGAATCATTAACTAAAAAAATCGAGCTGTATACGATATGCCAAACTGTTGGTAATTCAATGTTATTTCATGGATTCATATTCCTAGAACTTCCTCTCAAGTCTGCACTGGTATATAGAACCATGTTTCAAAATATACATTTTTCCCTGGAAGAACAGAGGTATTTATTTCAATTCTTCTGAAAAGGCAATCCAGCCAATCTTATTAAGTGCAAGTTATTTTTACACATGTAAATTTGTCAAATGTATTCTGGTTTCGGATTATGCTATATATCTTTTTACTGATTGGAAATCAAGTACCATACCATACCATACCTGTTTGATATGTTAAAGATTGAAGGGAAATCCTGTTCTTGACTAAAGTGTGATTGGAAGTGAGTATTTGTATTTTTTTCGGGGGTGCTTATGCGTTTGCTTTTCACCAAAAGAGAAGAATCCCGTTGTATAAGTGTATATGTGTGTTGAGGAGGATGATTGTCAGCTCAGCTAAGCAATTATCGCATGACCCACTTTATTCTGCGAAAATAGTTTATATCGTGTTACCGAGCAACTTGAAATCAACGGTTCGAAATTGATGTTTGTTAGTTTACATTTTATTGTTATTCGCAATTTTTGTTTCCTAATCCTCACAATAGTCCTCAAATTATTGTCCTTTTTTCATGGTCAGGTGAACACCAAGCAGCGGTGATCGACTACGGGAGCACGGACACGGAAGACTCGACCACCAACAGCATCATCCTCAGTCTCAACCAGGGCGACAACGTCTGGCTCCAACTTTACGATGGTCGCGAAATCTACAGCAGTCATTATAGATTCACCACATTCTCTGGTTTTAGAATCGGTAAGGAATGACTCATCTTGTGTAACATGCGTTCTGTGCAAGTACGCTACTCTAAGGTCACGTTCTAAAGAACATTTGTTTTAAGATACCTCACTTTTTGTAACATGAATTTACTACATTATCTGGATTCGGGATCGGTTAGGAGTGACTCATCTTGTGTATAAGTTCTGAGCATATGTACGCTCTTCTAACTTCACATTTCAAATAAAATGTGTTTCAAGATATCCAACCGCATCATCCTCAGTGTCAAGGCAGGGCGACCTCGTCTGGCTACATCTCTATGATGGCCGGGAGATCTACAGTAGTCATTACAGATTCACCACATTCTCTGGCTTCAGAATTGGTTAAGAGTGATTCATCTTGTTTAACATAAGTTCTGTGCTTGTGCGCTCTTCTATAAGGCCACATCTTAAAGAACATTAGTTTCAAGATAACTCACTTCTGACAAAAGCTTGCTACATTATATGGATTCAGGATTGGCTGGGACTGACTCATCTTGCGTTTAAGTTCTGTGTATGGACACTTGTTCTACATCATTGTTCTACGTCGCATTGTATAGAAGATTTGTTTCAAGATAACTTACTCTTTACCAAAAAAATTGCTACAAATTAACTGGATTCAGTTTCGGATAAGAGTGACTCATCTTGTGTAACATAAGTTCCGTGCATGCATGCTATTTAAATGTCACATCTTAAAGAAAACTTGCTTCAATATATCATCATCATCCTGAGCCTCAACCAGGGAGACCTCGTCTGGCTACAGCTCTGTGATGGCCGCGAAATTTACAGCAGTCATTACAGATTCACCACATTCTCTGGCTTCGGAATTGGTTAGGAGTGACTCAAATTGTTTATCATACGTTCTGTGCTTGTACGCTACTCTTTAAGGTCCATTCTAAAGAACATTTGTTCCAAGATTTCAAGACTTCCATTTTTAACGAGAATTTACGACAATTATCTGGATTCGGGATCGGTTAAGAGTTACTCATCTTGTGTAACATTAAGTTCTGTGCTTGTGCGTAATTCTAAGTGTCACAAGCTCATGTCTTAAAGAAAATTTAGTTTAAGAGGCGACCTCGCCTGGCTTCAGCTTTAGCATGGCCTCGAAAACTACAGCAGTCATTACAGATTCACCACATTCTCAGCCTTCGATGAAATTCAAAAGACGCTTGAATAACGAAGAAGTACAGAATAAAGACGCTTAGCTGAAGCTCGTCCATTCTGGTTAAGCGCCAGCTAGCCAAACCCCTCCGAAAGCATCTGCTTTGCGTTCAGGCTACGTCTTTGAAATTCTCTGAACGTTTATGAAAGAAATAAATAAAATGCGATTAGCAGGAAGACATTTGGTTGACGCTTTCAGGCGTTTTTATATCTGATTCAATGTCAACTAAATATCTGCACACAGTGCCTTATGTCAAATGTCATTTATTGCAGATCATACGTTGCCAATAAACACAAATGACTGAAGTGAGTGTTGTTAAAAGTTACAATTGATTGCAAGTTGCAGTTGATCGGCATCCATCAATTTTTCTCAGACGCGTGTGACCTGTCATGCGCTAATTATTGATCGCGTTTCAATGTGCAATTGACTCGCAGGTTGAGTGTCAATTAATTGCAACTTTCTTGCAACACCCGCCCTTAAATCCTTCTCATCAGGACAAGCATGCATAATTGTAACTTGTCATGTTTTATNTTTTTTTTTTTAATCGAGTAAATTCTTGTAAGTTATTATCTTATTATGTATATATAATCTTTACTTTACTATTAATAATCTTTACTTTCTTTTGTGTGTTGTGTATATTTTCCTTTTTTTATTTTGTATTTGTTGTGTTATCTTAAATGACGGAAATAAAACAAACAAACAAACAAACTTTGCATGTGCATATTGCAAGTGAAACAAATTTGCACCGTCACAAGGATGGATCCAAAGAAGCAATCCATGAAAAGACCCTAAAATGCCAACAACAAAAACACATCTAAGATCACCTATGATTCAAAATTTTCTAGGGGAGCCTCCCGTTGTCGACGGTCCTTGTGCCCCCTCCCAATTTAAAAATCCTTGATCCGGGCCTGCGCCGTGATCACCAAAATATGCATGATTGCACCTAATGCAGAGGGGGGGGGGGGGGGGGTGGACAGTGGCCTACTGTGGGTCTACCAATTAGGGAAACTCAAGAGCAGGCCAAATCGAGGGAGCGAAGCCCCCGAGCGGGCAAGGGTGTTGAATGGGTATCCCCCGCAGCTCACACTATATAGGGAGATTAAAAATATAACAGATCATGAACTTGGCGTTTTCTGAAAAAGGAAAATATATGTAGTAAAGTAACTAAATGAAAACAAAATTACTCATAAAAAACATCATTATTTTCTTAGGGGCGCCACGGCAAGGGGGTACATAAAGACAGTGAGAGGGAAGGTGTGGAAGAAGGCTAGGCCGGGGGGGGGAGCAGGGGAGGGGTGCCGGAAATTTGTGAAAAACTGATGGTGAAAGTCGAATTTTCTGAGCATTAACCATGTTAACAATTTGTATTTGTGTACGTAATATTGCGACATTTAAATGTTTTCTTTACTCATCGATGGCTAATACGGTAGTAGAATAGTAGTTTTCCATCATTATACTTATATGCCCTATAAGGGCAGACCCAGAGTTTTGGACGGGGATGAATCCCTATGAGGAGACATCTCCAGTAGTCATAAAAACTTCTTAGCCCCGCTCCCCCCAAACAAAATACACCCTGAAGCAAAACATTCCTCAAGTTGTTTGTAGTTCAAATCAGAGAGTATTAGTATGTTAATACTCTCTGGTTCCAATGGGGGTAGGTGTTACAGTTTTTTTTTTTTTACATACGTATAATTTTTACAATGCAAAACTCGTTACAACTACTACATACAATCTGTAGAAAGACAAAGTAGGGCCAAACATGCCGAAGGTTGGGAGTGTTGAAATGGGGTACAATTTCAATGCCATATGACTCATTATAGAATTTAATTCAATTAAATTCAATTTAGTTTATTGATTTTCAATCCACAAAACATAGGATTATTATCATAGAAACATAACAAACAAATAAAAAACAAACATAAAACAAAAACATAAACAACATCAACAAGTTTTCCACTCAAAAGAGAGCAAGGGTGTTTTGTAGATTTTTTTATATCGCTCAGATTCGACTCTTTCTGCCAGGCATGGGCCAAGAGGTGACCCAGGCAAGAACCACGGACTCGTTGAGTTAAGGAGGGTGTTTCAGGGAGCCTTTTTTTTTTTTTTTTTTTTTTTTTTT
>BQKZ01003216.1:36392-58259 GCA_036244855.1 Temnopleurus reevesii
TCCCCCCCCCCCCCCCCCAATGGGATTAGGGTTAAAGGGGAGACAGATTGAAGCAAATGATTTGATCGCGCAGTTGAAGAAGATATGTGGTGATTAGTGCCCCTATTTTCTAGTTAAGAATTGCCCCTAATGCAAAATGAATTATTTGAATCCTAAAGAAAGTACAGCGTCTGAGGAAGGGTGCATTCTTGCCTCCCAGCCCCTCGGTTGCTCCATGTTAAGGGGGAAACAGAAATTCAGGACTTGGGTCTTATTACTTAAAAACTTAATTAAGATCGTGTCAAGTTTTCCATGAATGGTAAATCCTGTGGAATTCTTGATGCTGATTGAATGTAGCACACTGTTGTCACAGTAGTTACCATTTATGGCAAAACCTTCATGATTTTAAGTATTATGCAATGGGCCCCAGATCGCGCAGTTGAAGAGGATAAGGGAGGTTTTGTTCAGCTTCTCTCAACCTGCGAACAAGAGGTGAATCCAATTTAACAAGGCAGACACGAGTGGACTGATCGTTACTGTGAGCAGAACGGGCAAAGCTTTTGAACAAAATAAACAACTTCCATTGAAGCATTCACAATGGCTTGATGCCCTCATATAGAATTTTCTTCCCTCTTATTCTGCGGAGAAGTGTCAGGTACCGCACCTCCCAATTGTCAACAACCTTTATTGAAGTAATTAATGCAAGTTTTTTTCCTACATTTGGAAAGGGACTTCTCAGAATTTAAGCTTTTGCCCAAATAGACCGGTTTACTAATCGATTCAAACTTAGGCACGTTTCGTGCCAACAACCGTAGTTACGTGGTATTCCTTGAACCGGTTAGTAACAATTAGACATGAATACTTAGACATGAATACTTGGAATCTAGTTTGCATACATTACTTGTTGCTGTGTCGGGCAAGCCTCAAGCAAGCTTTCCGGTCGTCAAGAATTACCTTTGTGTATAAAGAACGCGTAAAATTTGCATCAATTAGTAAACCTGCCGATTGGAATAATAACCCTTAGGGGGTGTTGCTCAAAATCAACGGCAGATCAACTGCAACTTTACAAATTGTAACGCGCATTCTCATTCGCACGCGATATGCGCATTTAACAAGACGCGCATGAAACAATGATTTTGATTGGCGCATTCCGATCAACTGCAACTTGCGATCAATTGCAACTTTTCAGCAACACCCCCTTAGACAACTTTCTTACTCTAATGCTAATTACAACACTTTATTAAAATACATGATATGAATTACTTGTTTGAGTGATTTCGGGAAATGAATTGTATGTACTGTATTTGTGATGTTTTTATACAGAAAAGTACTGTTGGACAAAACACTCATTCCACAACTGCTTGGGGTTAATTTGATTCCATTGAGACATGATGAAATATTTTTGCAAACATACTAGTAGTTTTTTGCTTACAATGAAGTTAAAAATCGAATTTCCAAAGCTTTCATCATCAATGAAAAATTTTAAGCTGCCTTGAAAATTTTGAAATTACTTAATATTTCTAGATACCTTGGTTGATATGCTTTTGAGAAAGATGTGAAAAAATGAGAAGTTTCTAGATGGTTTGACATAAAAGAAGGAATCCACTTGTAGTTCCAAATTTCTACAGTCCTAAATTTAGATAAATAGATAAATGAAAAGAGACATGTTAATGGGAGATCAGTGAAGATCAATACCTTTTTGCACCTTGAATTTCAAATTATATGACAATTTGGTTGTTTATTAGGTATAATTTGGTAATGATTGGCTTGTGCACAGGTTTGATATTCTAAAGAGTCATTGATCTGCAACTTTGCCATTCTGACTGTTCAATAGTCTGACAACTAAAAAGGTTCATTATTTTTATGATTGATGTGCCAGAAAATTAAATTTGGTTTGCTACTACAGTCAAACCTCGTTATAACAAGGTCCTTTGGACCAGAGAAATTATCTCTTCTTATCGAAACCTTCTTATGTCGGGGCCAAATTTCAATAAAATACAAAGAGATAGGACCAGGAAAACTACCTTGTTATAACGATATCTCTTTATATCATTGCTCTTTATAACGAGGTTGGACTGTACAAATAGTATCTGTCTTCACATGATACAATTCTAGGTTGATTTTATTCAAATAATCAACATACGGCAGCTCACAACATTATTGGTATCAGAAAAATGACTCGGACCTTTCACTTTTGTACCAGAATTAGCTTAACCTCATGTCCTCGCCTATTCATTCTTGTGTTTTTCCTAAACACTGTATTTTGTTTTTCTTGTTTTACCCATCCACAAGCTTATCATGTTTAGCTTGGTAATTTTACAAATGCATTTTCTTGAAAATAAAAAGAAAGTGATAAATAGAATTTGGATATTCCTCTCATTTATGTTATGCCAATGTTTGGTGCATTTTCAAGTGTATTGTGTTCCTGAAAGAATTCTTTGAAAACTCTGATTTATTCGAAGAATTTTTGTTTTTATTATATGCATATACTTTGGGCTATTATGTACTTTTTTAATTTTGCTGCTCAGAATTTCTGCAAAGTATATTTTAACTGACATTTGGTTATTCTGTTGAAAGTATGTGATTTGTTCGAATTACCGATCATGAAATATATTTGGATTAAAAGAAGGAAATGAAAGGCCTTGTCATTTGTATAATACAGTGGAACTTCGTTATAAAGAGGTCGGATATAGCGAGATACCTGTTATAACAAGATGATTTTATTGGTCCCAGCTCTTTATAGTTCTTAGTTTTTTACCCTGATATAGTGAGGAACCTGATATAACAAGGTAATTCTCATGGTCCCAAGAACCTCGTTATAAAGAGGTTTTACTGTACATTGTTTCAGAGTTTCAAACATTTTAGAATGTGCACACCAGGCGAAGGATTTACAGTCAAACCTGTCTCTAAAGACCACCCAAGGAAGACAGAAAATGCGGTCTTTATAATCAGGTGGTGTCCACAGACAGGTTCATTTGTATGTAAACTGTTTCGGGGGAATTAAGGATGGTCTGTATGGACAGGTGGCCTTTCTTCACTCTCAAAATTGTCTATTCAAATTTGAATCAACGTTGTCTTGTCTTGTCCTTTCATTTACACCCACTAAAAAAAATTATTATTACGGCATTTTAGGTGTAGATCGCGACCAGACAAATTTCTATCCAATTATTTTATTGTAATTAATTAAGTAGTTGTAATCATTATCAATTTACTTCAAACCGTTTGCGTATTCGTTTGTACATAGGTACCATTAAGGATGGTGTGTGTGATGGGCACTCAATAATCAGCTCTTCAAAATGAATAGAACATTCGTTGTTTGTGATACATCATCTCATGAAAACAATACTTTGTGTTTTCTTTTTGTGATGAAGCACTATATACAATGCGCATTCTATTCATTTTGAAAAGCTGATTATTGAGTCAATTTGAATTAAATTTTTCGAGAGTTTAAACAGGGGGTCGCTAAAACAGGTCTGACTGTAAATTGTTAATCACCAAACAACTGAACTAAATATTTTCTTGTGAGATAAAGTATGATAACATCCATATGCTTCTCTTATGATGAAATACTTGGTTCAGTTTTGTTGTGATTCACATTTTAGTTACTATCCTCATGCATGGGTGCATTATGGTGTAGTGGTTCTGACTCTCGCCTTCCAACCAGAGGGTCAGAGGTTCTGGTCATATGATGATAATTTTCATTCAGCAAGAAATCCGTCTACATGGTGCTGCACTCAACCCAGGGCTGTGTTTCAAAAAGCTTTGCGTAAACCTATGCACAACTCAAAAGAACTGAATGGGGTTGGGGGAGGAGCCCCCCCCCCCCCCCCTCCTCGGATATGAGAACCCACAAATTACCCCGTCCAAGTCCTAAATAAAAAATGGTCAAACTCCTGTGCCTGGATGTTATATTGAGTATCACTTTTCACTTCTCAGCCAACAACTCTGAAATAAATTTAATCATGCAATTGATCAAATAAATAAAGATAGATAGATAAATAGATAAATGAATAGTAACCAAGGAAATCAATGAAAGATTATAAATAGATAGATGAATAAATAAATAGATAGATAAATAAATAGATAAATAAACAAACAATGGATGACAAGTATCAACTAGTTGTTGGAAAGAAAAACCGGTGACATATTACTAGGTGGACCTATACCGGATGTAGGCCTAAAGAATTTTTGGATATGCTCTCTTATGCCATTTAAAAATGCGTCGGAAATACTATTTTTATGTGTTTTTTTCCGAGCACAATTGAAACAGTTCATGAGGAAGATAAGGCTTATTAAAAGGGGATGTAAAGCCAAATTGAATTTGAAAATATCTCTTCAGGTCATATTTCGCATGTCTATTTATGATTGTACTGTAATCTTTCAATTTTGGTCAAAACCAACCCTCCCCTCCCCCCCAAAAATAAATAAATAAAGAAATAAAATAAATAAATAAATAAATAAATAAATTAATCAAAAAAAATAATATTAATAATAACAATAATAATAAATAAATAAATAAAAACTCAGGTCGAGACATAAGTCGGTCGGTGGAGCCGATATCCAAGCATATTTTGTTTTGTTGTTTTTTGCTCAAAATAGTATTATTTTTTTCGATCTCACGTACGACACATTTTTCATATTTGTTTTGTCTTGGACGGAGTAGAACGGGGAAGATCAAGAGAACAGATGAAGGAGAAGAATAAAAAGAAAATAAAGAATTTTTAGAAGAAAAATTGGGGATGGAGAAGAAGAAGAAGCAGAGGAGGAGGAAGAAGAAGAAGTTTAGGCGAAGAAGAAGAAGATGATGATGAAGAAGAAGATCGAAGTTAAGGAGAATAAGTTTAGGTGAATGAAGAGGAAGAGGAAGAAGAAGACCGAGGAGAAGGAGGAAAGAAGGAAAACTAAGGAGGATAATGAAGAAAGGGAGATAGGGGAGGGGTGATAACGGGCCTGCTCTATTACTGATTGAGAAAAGTAGCCTCTATATTGAAGAGAGAAGATTCCCGATCTACATTGCAAAGTTATAAGCTAAAATCGATCAAAAGGACATTTTGACATATTAATATCGACAAAGGTTAATTATCTTTAAAATCGTTTCCGTGTATAACTTCCACCGCAAATAATCAAATACGTGCCCTGCCTACATTATGAAAAGGCGCATATGTGTTTACCGATTTAACATCATTATCAACAAGTTTCTCATCAACAAAGAAAAATATAACGAGTTGGGAATACCACATCCGGGAACTTTGAGAGGTGTATCGGACCTCTTCACTTCTCGTTTCTATACATCCGCAAACTAAGCAAAATCATGGGAATTGTGATACGCGGTTTGCCTTTCAGTAACATCCCAAGGATTTATATGAAATACAACATACTAGAAATCAAGAAACATTTTTACTCATATTAGTCCTTAAAATGTATTTTCAGAAGGAATTTGCAACTTTAGTTTATCCTTGCGCTTCGTAATTCGGCATTGTGTGTAAAACATATTTTTGTTGTCTTACGGTATTTTTATCTGCCGGAATTGGAGTTTTGTAATTATCTGGTGTTGCATCCAAGATGTCAAATAAAGAGCTGGAGAAACTGCAGCAACTGTTGCGAAAGGAAATACAAACACATACGGTAACTTTTCAAGGAACTTTGATATTTTCATCTGGTAGAAATAGAGGCCGACACCCGGTGATGCCTGCACCCCTCTGCCTGGTTTAAATGTCCTATCGTAACTTGCGTGTGTAATTTGCATGGAAGTCCCCGTCTATTTCTGGCTGCTCTACCGGCGACTTCTCGCTAGGTCGTAATTTGACCTTTTGCCAAATCTTTGATTTGTATCCTCTGAAAGACCCTTTTATCTATAATGCAGATAGTAATTTATATTTAGTTATATGTAGAGTCTGAAATTCATGTAAACTGAGCCATTTGGGGAACATTTTGATTCATATTTCATGTTTTGTGTGAATCTGGAAACTTTCTTTCCGCATCTCCCTTGCAACATCATTTGGTCTATTGTCCCGAAGCCACAGCACAAGTTTCATTCATTGAGCCGTGTTTACGTGCATGCGCGTGTGAACTGTATTGGGGAAAGTCTGGCTGAGTTTGTGTGTGTGCATGAATGTAGATCCAGTAAGGTGCTCCTCTGAATGCATTTTATTTGCTACATGAATGCAAATTGAACTGGGTTTACAATATGAAAAGCAATTAATAAGAGTAACTTCTGAATTATTTGCCTAACGGTTAGAATAAGATCGCGAAACTGTACGTTTAAAATTCGAGATGGGCAGCCTGAAAGTAAAAATAAATAATAAAAATTATAAATGATTTGTTTCAGCAATTTGCAATTGCAAGTTGTAAATGAGTAACCTAATTTTGATTTGTAGACATTTTCAAGTCTATTCTGAATATTTACCCATTCTAAGAAAGACAATACCCGTGTCCATTTACCCCACTTTATAGTCAAATGTTTGCACAGTTTAGTATATTTATTGCAATGGATGACAATATATTTTATTTTTATCTTTTCATCACCGTAATAAAACCAGGAGCACAATTTCGTAATGTTCTCATATAATTTACGATCAATTTTAGGGGCGAATCCAGAATTTACCTGCGCTGTGGGTGGATGGAAATTTTGAAAAATTTTCTGACAGGCAAAAAAATAAAAAGCTAGCTAAGTACTAGCTTGTACATTACATTGTGCCACCAAGCACACAACCAAAGAAATAAAAAAAACCCTGTATTGCCGTAATGAAAGAGATGGCAGCCCCCTACTTCTATTTTGTTCAGACGGGCCCCTCGGCATCGCTTAAAAATTTTATGGGGGTCTTCGGCCTCCTGGGCCACCCTGAATCCGCCAATGAATTATGTTAGATCATAAATGTACATTTTATTTTTATTTAGAATTCATAATGACAAATAATTTCAAAGCCTTCCCATTTATTTAATAATGGTGGCTACTTGTATAGCGCACAGGTCCACCTTATCGGTGCTCATGGAGCTGAAAGCTTTACACTCACTATTACCCGGCTCTAGCTGGCAGCCATCACGGCACTCCACGTTACAATGAATTTCTTCCTGCCGTCCCCATTTACCTCACATTTGGGGATGGAGTAAGAGGTTTCAATGGACGTGTCATTGCGTTTACTCAATTCATCTTAAAAAAATATGTGTAATCATACTTTGTTTACTTATTTATATTTCTATCGATTCTCGGGTATATTTAGAATATATTTTATTTCTGTTTTTTATTTGTTTGTACAGTGTATGTTCAGGTTATATAATTTTTTTTTTCAACCATTTTTACTTCTTAGTTTTTTTGTTTAATTTAATTTTGTTATATCTTGTGTATGCCTAACATATCTTCCCCATTTTTAGATAGTTTTTGTCAGTGTAATACTGCATGTCCAAGCCAATGGGGACTTGCAGGCCCCCCCCCCCCCCCCAATAAAAAATACAAGAAAAAGGTCTGCGATTATTGACTCAGTGATTTTGCATATCAACAGAAAGACGTGACAATATTGTGTCAATACACTGAAACTATTACACATTGTTTAGTGAATTGAATTGATGGTTGTGATCTACCTACATGAAAAGGAAGATGAAGATGGGGTCTGCAGCCCCTTTTTTCCAATTTTCTCTTCAGTTAATACATGTGTGCAAGCCTATGAGTGTGTAAAAATGCTCCAGCTGTGGCGGCCCTGCCACTTTTCAAAACATTCCACAGCCACTACAAAGTACAGTATTGATGATAAGAAGTTTTATACAAACATGATATATTTCAAATGAAGAAATCTTCAAGAACTTTTCAAGCCAACACCTACTGTATGTAGGATGCACTTCAATATCCTATCAAATTGAGACCTTTGAAATTTCTACTGGATATTTAGTTATGCCATGTTTATGTGTTTGATTGAACAGTTTAATTTACTCTTTTCTCTTCTATCTGCAGATACTTGTGACAAAGATGAGAAGTGAACCACATGTAAGGATGAAGAATGTTTTATATTCAAAAGTTTTTCTATTCAAAATTTTAATTGAATAAAAATCCTTACAAAATATGCTTGAATGAAATTCATTATCAAGAAGTCATTAGTATTGTTAGATATTCTTCACAATGCTTTTATAGTTCGTTCTCTTGAATACAATGTACATGCGTACCAAAATAGTTTTCCTATTAATTTTTAAGATGCTTGGAAGTGAATTTATTATTATTTTTTTTTTTTGGGGGGGGGGGGGGGGTTGTTAGACTGCTGACCTAGACACATCAGTTTTTTATTAATGTATTTTAATCATTTTATTATCATGGTGTTTCTAATTCACAAAAATCAGTCAAATCTTTCCTGGGATAATTATAAAATTCATAAGCCAAAGTTAAATCTATTTACATTTTTTTTTGTCTGATTGATCATTGACCACCAGCCACTCTGTCGTGCTACATGTATATTGATATCGCCGTTGAAAACCAAAAATCAGAGATACCACCTTGCAGGATTTTGCTCCATTTAGAAGAACTTTTCAGTGAAAATAGGACATTTCTAAGACAAAATAGGATATTTTACATCCTTGAGATACAGTTTTGGAAAGTGCACCGAAGCCTAAGAATAAGTGTTTTTTTCCCCTTTTTTTTTAGAAAAGGATTTTTACAGTGAAATGATAGGATTTATATATACATGTAGGTATGAGGTTGGCAACTCCTATCTTTGAATCTGATTTTTTTTTTTTAATTTGGCCATGAATCAAATGGGGGACTTCATGTTTTGAGTTAAGCACTCTACCAATTACTGTAGACCAACGCAACAGTTTTACGAGTATGCTGTAATTATCATTTTCATTCTCTCTTTAAAAAATTAACAGAATTTAGAACTTCAGAAGAATTTGCATGATCAGCAAGCAAAGATAACAGCTCTCAGTGAAAAACAGGTACGTACATCGTATTCTGTTGAAAGACTAGCACTTTAATGAGGATAGTTCACTATATATATCTAGGTTGAAGTTAATTGATCAGAATTCATGAGTCACGGTATTTGCAACTAATGAAAATTGATGGACAAATAAGCACACACAATACATGTTCTAATTTGTTGCGAATTTGGTAACTTAATTCGGCCTATTGCGAGCTGTTGCCAAAGTTTTTTGTTTAACAGCTCGGATAAAGATCATTAAAGAAACTTAGATCATTTACTCAACAACAAAAATAGTTTGGGTTTATACAAAGGAGATAATGCTTAAATCTCATCATGTTTTGTGATGCGTCTGTATATACTCCAATCTTCCTGCCTATTATTAAACATGTCTTATACATTTGGCTATTACAATTTGAGAATATTCAATTTTGTGTGTAAAACAATGCATGAACCTCACAGCCTAAGGAGGTGTTGCTACAAAGTTGCAATGAATAGCAAGTTACAGTTGATTAGCAAGTGCCTACAAAATCATTGTTTCCTTACATGTCTTATATAAAGGTTAGACAGTACTCGAGTGAGAATGCTCGTTCAGATTTGCAACTGATTTGCAGTTGATTTGAGATCGATTCCAACATTGTAGCAACACTTTTTCACCTGTATTAAATTAAGGATGTTGAACTTGATATTTTCTTCTTTTTTTTTCTTTTGATTTATCGCAGAAAAAAGTAGTGGAACAACTACGCTCAGAGTTTGGGGTGAAGAAGCTCCCATCCCAACATGAAGTGGTAAGTAAAACATATAAATTTATATAACTACATGTACATATAACAGTGATTTAGGGCTCTTATCACTGGCACTATTCACTTTTTTAAGAAAATGGTATGGGAATACCTGATCTTTTCATATCACAATAAAAAAAATCATAGCTCTCCAAATTATCATGTCAATAGATGGAAAATACATCAAAGCGTATACTTCAGAATTTTTAGGACCGATCCCGAAAAAATTAATGAAAAATTGCAAAGTGTTATTGTCCTGATAAAGGTGTAAATATTAATTTTAAATGCTTTCATGCTGTCTGTGATTTTCTTACCTTCCATACAGGGACACAGGACTATGAAGTCACTGCTTAGTGTCATTGGCAAAATGTTTTTGATTAAAATTGATTTTAATTCTGTAACAATTGGCTCAGTCCATTGTTACTACAGTTTTGTGTCTTTCTGTTCATTTGTATACAGTACATAGCTAGGTATAGGTAGATTGATTGACAGACAATGATAGATGGGTCGTATATGAAAGGTCAAAGTATAAATTAATTTTCGTTGTACAGCCACAGAAGGTCACTCCACTCCAAACCAGCGCACAGCCCCTGACCACATCCCAGCACCTCAACATCCCAAGCCGAGTCAAGGCAATTACCATGGGAGGAGGAGGAGGGGCCACGCCCAAGCACCAGCTCGCCCCTGCTTCCAGCACCACCAGCACCACCACACCCTCACCAGGTGGTGGAGNGTATACTGTATGTCGTTTATTACACGCTCAAACGATGTTTTTTCCGTGACGTCACCGAGTGTCTTCAATTTACCTCACGACTCGCGTATTTCTCAATACATCTGACCAGGATTTTCAAAATTGTTTTTCTCCTAAACGCTAGGTCTAAATGTGATGAACTAAAAAATATCGTATTTGGAAAGAACAAAATTCCCTAATGGCATAAAACTTAATTTCTTAGGCCTTTTCTTCCGTTTTCCACTTTAAGGCTCATATCACTGGCACTGAACACTTCAAGATGAAAAAAGGAGTTACAATACCTTAAGTAATTGTATTGCACGATAATTTAAATCATAGCACTTCATAGAAGATGGAAGTACATCAAGTAAATGTTCCAGAATTTTGATTGTCATCCAGGAAAAAATCAATAAAAAATGACGGAATTTTACAGACCTAATAAAGTTGCAACGTTGATTTCAAATTTTGTCCTGATGTTAGTGGTTTTCTAACCTGACATACAGACACTGAACAGAGTCAGTGCCAAGTGTCATTAATGACTAAGAAAACAGATATTTCACTGAGATTGATATTAGTTCTGTAACGATTAGCTCAGTCCATTGTCACTACATGAGGATTTAATGCAATATTTTGTCTGTCTACCCATTCATAATCAGTTTGCTGGTAAATAGATCTATGATAGACAATGGTAGATGAGACTGAGAGTTGAGATTGAGAAGTTCAATTCATTTTCGTTACACAGCCACAGAAGGTCACTCCACTTCAAACCAGCGCACAGCCCCTGACCACATCCCAGCACCTCAACATCCCAAGCCGGGTCAAGGCAAGTACCATGGGAGGAGGAGGAGGAGGAGGAGCCACACCCAAGCACCAACTCGCCCCTGCTTCCAGCACCACCAGCACCACCACACCCTCCCCAGGCGGTGGAGGAGGGCCTCAGCACACCCCTTCCACACCGACCCGCCTCTCAATCCTCACCAACAAACCCTCGGTGATCAGCATCAAGGTGCCTAATATATCCGGCCGGTTGAACTCCATGGTCGTCAAAAGGCCTGTCACTCAGAATTTGTCAAAGGTAATCAAAGCTCATGAATTTGATATTTTTCTGTCATTTGAATGGCTGTATCATGTCACGCTGGGAAGTTAGTTTGCTTCATTTACAGAAATTCACAATGATTTCCTATCTTTGGTAGTGCTCTGGTAAGAGGGGCTTAGAGGCACATTTTAGCTGTGTTTTATGGTTTGGGAAAGTTTATGTTACCACCTATTGCATGAGCACATCCCACTTGGACACCTAAACCTGTACACTCTGACTCTGACTCTGATGCATTTGTAGGCCCTCTTCATTTTCTATGGTGATATGATGCTCATTATGCCTGATTAATTTATCAATCTGAAAGTAAATGCATTTAATTTGCTTTGTCATGTTTTTTTTTCTCCAGAATTGATGTTATTTGATGCAAAAGCATGTAAAATTTGTTGAAGACAAATAAAGGCAGACAAAAATCAGGAAAACAAGTCTGAAAAATATCAAAAACTTCAGTCCAGTGCTACATGTATCAATCACCTGTGAACCTTCTTTTTTCACTTAGAAAATTCTAGAATAATGGTCATATTGAATGTTGCACCATATGAATTATTAAGAACATGAGAGTAAGAACATGTAAATTTTCCTTTAGTTTCTTGATCATCAGAGGGCTGTAACATAAAAGGTGCCATTAAAGTTATGAAAAATATTGATCGTAAGCCTCTGGCAAAAGGTGTACGAAAGAGGTATGATCAATTGCAAAATCATATATCTCTAATTTTTTCTAACCCTCTACTCATGCAGGAACTTGACTACATGGCCAAGCAATACAAGAGGCAGTTTCTCTCCACAAGGCCTAAGGATAACCCTTTGCCTTCATCAATATCAAGCTGTGCTGTAACATCATCATCGTCGTCATCTTCATTGTCATCCTTACCTACCCCTACTTATGCAACAACTTGCCAGAAGAAGCCATTATCTGCAGAGGAGACAGTAAATATTTGAGATATTTTTCTAACATTCGAGCGAAATGAAGTAATCTTTTCAAGTTTTTGATCATCATGGATTGATTTTCAGTTAAGAACATCCAAATTTGAATGAGCTATTGTTGGAGTGTTGACAAAACTTTTCTGTGTGATAAATTACAGTACTTACAGATTAATTTTTAGCCCCTTTATCCAAATCCTGAATATGTAACTAGTGTTGACTTTTTTGTATCAGACTTCTTGACAGAGTTTGGATGGGAAAAGTCCAGATCAATGAAATGTTCAAAAAATATTTTAATGTTTCGATCAATTTAAACAATGATTCATATTTGTATGCCTCCGCCACCATAAGGTGGTGCCGGAAGCATTATGTTTTCGGGTTGTCCGTCCGTCCGTCCGTCCGTGCGTCCGTCTGGACCTTGTTACCGCGATAAGTTCAGAACCGCTGGACGGACTTTGACCAAACTTGGATCAAATATGTATAACCATGTGAGGATGAACTGATTAGATTTTGGGTTCAGTGGGTCAAAGGTCAAAGGTCACAGGGCCAAAAAACTTGTAAAAAATCACCAAAAATAACTTGNCGACACCTCTCCGAGGGGTGGGGCGTTCCTTGAAGGGTGTTTCCTTACAAATTTTAACTCTTGTCAAAGGTGGCAGTGCCCCAAATTTGTAAAATGTTTTTGATTTCTGATGACATGGAACAAGCCGTGCATATCTTTCTGATTGCGTGATGGCGGAGGCATAAATTTTGACCGTGCGCGGTCGAGGATTCATCTAGTTTTTCCTGAATTGATGTTGTTTGTTGTGAAAGCATATAAAATGTGTAAAAGACAGATAAATGCAAACAAAAATCAGACAAATATCTCATGCCAGTACTACATGTATCACGCATTCATGAACCTAATGGTTGTTCAGAATGTTTAACCATATGAATTAATAAGAAAATGAGATTAAGAACCTTTACATTTTTGTGCAGCTTCTTGATCCTAAGAGGCCTGTATCATAAAAGATGCAATTAAACTGATACTAATTATTGATCGTAAGCCTGTGGCAAAATGTGTACCAAAGAGATATGATTAATTGCAAAATCAATCATATCTCTAAATTTGTCTCACCCTTTTCTCATGCAGGAACTTGACTACATGGCCAAGCAATACAAGAGGCAGTTTCTCTCCACAAGGCCGAAGGACAACCCACTGCCATCATCAATATCAAGCTCTGCTGTAACATCATCATCATCGTCATCATCTTCATTGTCATCCTTGTCTACCCCTACTTATGCAACAACTTGCCAGAAGAAGCCATTATCTGCAGAGGAGACGGTAAATATGATGATGATCTATAATTTTTAAAATTCACGCTAAATATGGCAATCCCTTTAAAGTTTTTGCTGAACATCGACTGTTCTTCAATTCTGAACATCCTAAGTTTAATTAGCAATTGTCGGAGTGTTGACAAAACTTTTTTTTGTGTTACGAAACACAATACTCTAGAAAGAAAAAATCCTCACTTCACAACTTGTAATGCTAATGATAGAGGAACTATGAATCTTTATAATAGTGACTTCCAGACTTTTCTTTAGGGAGGGGTAGGGGGCAGTCAGAAGCCCCTTTGTCTACATCCTGAATCTGTAACTGGTGATGCATTTTTTGTATCAGACTTGTCAGCAGAGTTTGGACGGGAGAAGTTCAGACCAATGAACTGTTCAAAGCATGTTTTAATGTGCACATTAATGGAAAAGAAAATTATACATGTTTTTATTTGCTTTATATCAGTTGAATGAATTTTTGATATGTTGGTAATTTATTGTTGCCATCTCCCAACATGTACAACATTGATTACAAAGGATGGTTTGAAAATTGTGGTCTTTGAATTTTTAAAGACATTTATTCATATCATGTTATAATGAGTTTTACAAAGATTTCTGATATTATCTTTATTTCAGAAACTGGAGTTCATGGCATCAATTGGTCTTGTGACACCCAAGACGGCTGAAACCTTGCAGAGTAAGAGATCTGAGAGAAAAAGAAGAAGTACGGCCAACCCCCAATTTTCAAAATTTGACAAGAATGAATTAGAGGTAAGGTTTGGAGCAGACAGCGTATGTTTTCAATAAAATTCCAATTTTAATTCTGTGGAACCTTGTAAAGTATAAATACACAGTACCCTTCATTCAGTTTTCTAAATTTGTTGTGTTTGCAAGCAACATTTCTGTTGACCTGCCATGGGATTGAATTACACAAGAACCTGGGGCCAGTTATTCAAGAGGTTTGAGCAATCTCCATCTTTCTCAGCTATTTTTTAAGACTTATAAGAGTTTGATGTCTTATTTTGACAAATAGGAACATTGTCAGCAACACTGTCTTAAATTGAAGATCCAGAGACAGATTTGAAATTAATGCCTGACGATAGAGATATTAATCACAAGTCTACGGCCAAAAGTGAACCATAGAGATACAATTAATTTATTTTATGTTACAAGCCCCTGAGCTTTAGCCAGAATGTCTTGCAATGTGAGAGCCGAAAGTGTTTTCACTTTCAAATCATTTGGCGGATCTCCCACTTAAAAGAGACAAAGATGTTGGTAGTCCATGTTAGTTCAAGAATGCCTTGGTCTTGCTACCTTTTCTGAATACCCTGTGATTGATTATCTAATGGTAAGGTGATTCCAACAAAGAAAACTGCCAATAAGCTTCCTTGTAACATTTTACGAACCCTGACAAAATCTAAAATTTGGCGCACAGTGAGATACGTAAACCCCCTTTACTGAACAGAATTTTGTTTTCACACTTCAACAGAGTCGAAGGTCTGCCACAAGTTACTTAGCTGCTGCAAATGGATGGTCAGGGGAGAAAAGAAGGAAAGGTAAGAATTTGTCCCTCTTATTTTGACACATATTTTCATTTGACTAAGAATAAGAAATTTTCTTAGTTTTGGGTACCCACACCACCGCGCAAACCCGGAAATTGAGTTTCATTTTTCCAGTCATTGGAAATTTCATAAAAGTNAATTAGGTATAAGCATGTGAGGAAGAACTTATGAGATTTTGGGTTCGTGGGGTCAAAGGTGGCAGTGCCCAAAATTTGTAAAATGTTTTTGATTTGTGATGGCATGGAACAAGCCGTACATATCTTTCTGATTGCGTGATGGCGGAGGCATAAATTTCGACCGTGTGCGGTCGAGGATTCATCTAGTTAATGATTTTATTTGTTTGGTTGGTAATTTATTGTTGTTATATCCTTACGTGTATAACCACTTATCATAAAAAAATTATAGATAATAGATAAATAATAACAATAACAATATACACATACAAAGGACCTTTTCATGAAATTCAAATGTACTTAGGGGAATGTACATGTAGGGGAATACATAACAGATAAAGAAATGCTTACTCAAAAGAGCATTTCGCAGCAGCTACAAGAGTGCGCAAAAATGGTGGAAAAATAGGGTCTTTGAATGTTCAAAGACATGATATTTATGCAATTTTATTATTTGCTTTACAAATATTTCTGATAATATCATTATTTCAGAAACTGGAGTTCATGGCATCAATTGGTCTTGTGACACCCAAGACGGCTGAAACCTTGCAGAGTAAGAGGTCTGAGAGAAAACGAAGAAGTACAGCCAACCCCCAATTTTCAAAGTTTGACAAGAATGAATTAGAGGTAAGGTTTAGAGCAGACAGCTTATGTTTACAATTAGACTCACAGTTCTATTCCCTGAACCCTACGTGTAAATAAATAGTAATCTTCATCCAATGTTCTAATTTTGGTTTGTTTGTAAGCATTGTTTATTTTGATATGATCTAGGACCAGTTGTTCAAATAGTTTTAATAATTAATCTCCATCTATCTTAGCTATTTGAAATAACCTCCTGAAACATAATAATTAACGTCTTCATCTTTGTTCAGAGAAGTCAGAAGAAGCTAACATGATTTCGCAAGAAGAGGATAGCAAAGACCATTTCAAGCAATGTGGTCTTTGTGATTGTTAGCATTTTGACAAATTGGAACATTGTCAGCAACACTATCTTTTCATGGAGTAGGGACATTCTTTATTTCTTTTAAATCGGAGATCCAGATACAGGGTTGAAATTTGTGCATGATGGTAGAATGAGCAAGTGGTGTCGAATGCGATATAGATTATCTCTGCCTGATAATTATTGGCTTGAGGTGAAAGATTAGACATGTTTGTCAGTAATCCATGTTCATTAATTCCATGGTCTTACTTCTGTTTCCAAAATCCCGCCAATTGAATTTCTAATGGTGAAATGACTTTAACAACGAATACTGCTTGCAAACTTCCATGTTAGCTTCTATAAATCCTGAAGAAATCTCAAATTTGCAACATTAACAGGCATTTTTGACCTCCTTTACTAAACATATCTTATGTTCACTCGTCAACAGAGTCGAAGGTCTGCCACAAGTTACTTAGCTGCTGCAAATGGATGGTCAGGGGAGAAAAGAAGGAAAGGTAACAATTTTTCACTCTTATTTTGATGTGTACTAAGAATAAGAAATTGTCTTAGTTTTGGGTGCCCACATTACCGCGCAACCTGAAAAACAAGTTTTACTTTTCCAGTCATTGGAAATTTCATAAAAGTTCCCTCATTTCAAGTCAGGGAGTTTGACACAAAGTTATTTTGGCAGGGAGTTTGACACAATGTTATTTGGATTGTTGAGGTGTTTAAAGCAGTGAATTATTTTGACCCAGTGGAATTTAAAAAATTTAACGGGGAAAAATCGGGTAATTTTGTTCTCATCAAGTAGTGGGAACCCAAGAACTTTTTTCTTTATTTTGCTATTATCAATAAACACTATGAAAGTGGCAAAGGAAACCTGATAAACACAATATAACTTCTGTAAAAAAGAAAGAATAACAAACAGTGTTTTGTGATTGTTCTTAGAATTGCAGGATTGTTCTATTCCAGATGATCATTCATTTTTAATTTTTTTGTTGCACTACAGCTGCAAGGCCTGCAAGATTTACTGATGGCTTTGGATCAGAGAATGTCAGAATAAATGGTCAGCCCAAGCAAGAATCTGATGTAAGTTTCTGCAAAGTTCTTTGAGTAGTTAGACCAATAACAGGGCTGCCAAGTCTCCTGGATTCGGCAGGAGACTCCTGGAAATGGGCCACAATAAATGCATGTTTTTGAGCGATCTCCTGGATTATGGAAACATTGATGCCATTAGGTTGTGTGCATTTTATAGACATCTACTGGATTTCTTCCACAATCTCCCTGATTGTTGCTGTTAAATGTTGGAAGCTCTGCAATAACCTTCACATTTGACTTTGTGTGCATATAAGAAATGATCCAAGTAACATGCACAACATTTTTGTGATTAAAAATTATCGGTTTTGAGCACCGATTTTCCTTTTAAAAAATGAACTCATTCAAAATGAATGATACTTTAGACCTACACTGTACAACAAACTTTGAATTTATGAATATGTCTGTATATTTTCGCGTAGGATCATGAAGATATATTTGCAGTGTGCAGTCAGATTGGAGAGCTATTGATGTGTGATACTTATAACCTTGTCTACCATTTCAACTGTCTCAATCCTAAATATGTTTCTCATATTCATTTTGTAGGGTCATGAAGAGATATGTGCAGTCAGATCGGTGACCCATTGATGTGTGATGAATATGATCCAATAAATATATGTTTCTCATATTTATCTTGTAGGGTCATGAAGATATATGTGCAGTATGTCGTCAGATCGGGGAGCTCTTGATGTGTGATACCTGTAATCTTGTCTACCATCTGAACTGCCTGGATCCGCCACTCGCAGCCGTACCCCCTGGAGCCTGGAGTTGCCCACAGTGCAAGGTAGGAAAAATCTTTTGATTGAAGACAAATATTCCAGGCATAAGGAAATGTGATCAAAGAATATTGATTTTTGACGGTGCTGAAAGGGACAATTTTCCTGGTATAGGAATACCATTGCACCACATTTTCTGGGGACTTGTAACTATGATAGGAAGGAGGGTGCAAACATGGAAAAGTTTACCCTTTATACACCGACCAATACCATAAGCTTCATTTCTAAAGTCAGACCTTTCTATTGCTGAAGCAGACTTTTAGTGGCGAGTAGGGGGGGGGGGGGGGGATCCATTGCCTACGTTTCTGGGCTACGTAGCAAAAAAATTTCCAATCAATTTTTTATCACAAGACTCTTTACTATGCACTTGAGAACCTGAATCCAGAAATATTTGCTCGCAGACTATTCCCATCCTAAGAGTGACTATGACTTTCATTTGCAGCGAGAGATGAAAGAAATATATCTTTTTTAAAGTACTAAGAGAATCTATGTTGACTCTCATCTGTATGTAACAGTTAAAAGGAAAGGATAACCCTGAGAATTGGTAGGGTACATTAGCTGTGGTGCACACCTTCCTATCTCACAAACAGACGATGGAGAATGAGAAAAATAAACTTGGTCGTCGGGCTGCGGAACTACGAATGCAGAGAGTTCAACGTTAGGAGAAAGCTAAACATCTTAATAATGCAATTAGCAGAATCTATTTTGACTCTTTTCTCCATGCAACAGTTAAGAGGAAAAAACAATCGGGTACATTAGCTGTGGTCCACACCTTCGTGTCTCACAAACAGACGATGGAGGACGAGAAGACAAAGCTGGATCGTCAAGCTGCAGAATTACGGATGCTATACATCTCAATGATGCAATTAACAGAATCTATTTTGACTCTCTTTTCCATGCAACAGTTGAAAGGAAAGGACAACCCTGAGAATTGGCAGGGAACGTTAGCTGTGGTCCACGCCTTCTTATCTCACAAACAGACGATGGAAGACGAGAAAAAGAAGCTTGGTCGTCGAGCTGCAGAACTCCGTATGCTAAACATCTCAATGATGCAATTAACAGAATCTATTTTGACTCTCTTTTCCATGCAACAGTTGAAAGGAAAGGACAACCCCGAGAATTGGCAGGGTACATTAGCTGTGGTCCACGCCTTCCTATCTCACAAACAGACGATGGAGGACGAGAAGAAGAAACTCGGTCGTCGGGCTGCGGAACTACGGATGCAGAGAGTCCAGCTAGAGGAGAAAGCTAAACATCTCAATGATGCAATCACGGTAAAAAGAAAAATATTCCTATACAGTATTGCTTGAAATAAAGTTAATAGTGTCCCACCATGTCCCATGAAAATGCATGTGTTCTACATAGTCCTTGGTGGGACATGATGGGAATCTGTTACCTTTAGAAGAAGGTTGGTAGAATCAAGTAGTAGAATCTTGTGAATGGGTATCTGAGGTAAAAACATATATTTTGTATATCACGTAAGTACTGTAGGAATTTCATCTGATATGATATGGAATACCAGTTAAGGAGTTAAAAGCAAATGAACATCGCGTTTACGCTTGACGTATGTAATCGAATCTCGAGTGAGGCTCTGTGAATGGCTTCTTGAATGTGTGCGCATTCTCTGTATGCACGTTCCTATATCTTAACGTGTGAGCTAGGCTCAAACGTCTAGCTCACATGCTGTTTGTAGATGTACCATTTTATTTTTTTAGATTCAACATTAGACATTTGAGAAATTAAGTATGTTTTTAATGTCATGGTATGTTTAGGGGAATTGGTTTTGTGGGTACTAAGGATTAACAAATTATTCTTTTGGGCCTTAAATACCCATGAAATAAAACATGTAGCAGAGGAGAAAAATATCATCATACACTAGCACCTTATTAAAAAGAGGTCCCACTGACATCAACATTATTTTACTGCTCTGGGCTCTTTATATGTCTTTGTAAGTTTACACTGACGTAATGAGAAATTTGTTAAAGAAAGGTACTTTGTCCCAAGAGCCCTGTTATAGAGAGGTTCTACTGCATACTGCAGAAACCATTGATACAGAAAAGATGTCCATTGTAGATAGAAACCCGCCAACCAAACATCGGACTCTTGGCCTATTTCCCATCTTGAGGCGGTATCAACATCCTTGGACACTCATAGATATTCAGAACAAAATAGCGCCATCACACATCCATCTGTCTTCTAAGCCTACCTTTTTGTTAATGAATAGCATGTCGACCAAGAGAGAAACTGCACCGGAATTAATAGTGTTTTTGGTATGCCTTTATGTGTTAGAGTAGAAAATCTTTAACAACATATTTTTGCCAGTACCACAAAAAATTATTGCGAACAGATGTTAGAAATTATTCGCAGGAGGCAGGTGCATTACATAACATTATTTGGTTTATAATTACATACCATGCCTTTTTATTTTGCTGTCCCCCATTAACCACGGAAGGACTGGATAATGAGCATTTCTATTTTAGGTTTGCAGGTATGTGGATAGGTGATCATTATACATACAATCTGTTCCTTACATATACTGAATTAATCTATATATTATTACTGGTTCTACTTTCTTTTACAGAAACAAGGCAAAGCAAATGAATCTTTAATGATATCCTTCCGGAAGACAGAAGCGACCATCACACAACTCAAGGACTTCCTTTCAAGCTTCAAGGTCAAAATGGAACCCAGGATGGAAAGTCAATAGTGCCACGTCAGGCCAACAGTTCAATCAGTTCTTTTGTTTTTTACAGACACTGGGCAAAGATCGTTCATGATGTTCTCTCACTAGAGGGAGGCTAAATAGCAGTTACATAGCAATATATTTTGTGGAGATAGTTAGATATAGATAAATGAATGCTATTTGTTTATCTCCTCTCTGTTACAGAAACAAGGCAAAGCGAACGAATCGTTAATGACGTCCTTCCGTAAGACAGAAGCGACCATCACACAACTCAAGGACTTCCTTTCAAGCTTCAAGGTCAAAAGAGAACCTCACATGAAAAGTTAATAGTGCCACGTCAGGCAAACAGTTCAATCAGTTCTTTTTTTTTTTTTTTTTTTTTTTTTACAGAAACAGAGCAAATATAGTCTATGATGTTGACTCGCGATCGGGCGGATAAATAGCAGTTACATAGCAATACATTTTGTGAAGATAGTTAGATACAGATAAATGAATGCTATTTATTTATCTCCTTACTGTTACAGAAACAAGGCAAAGCAAACGAATCACTAATGACGTCCTTCCGTAAGACAGAAGCGACCATCACACAACTCAAGGACTTCCTCTCAAGCTTCAAGGTCAAAACAGAACCCAGGATGGAAAGCCAATAGTGCCATGTCAGGCAAACTTTGTATGATTTTTTTATACTATTATTTTATAGTACTTTATATATCTTTTGTACAACTCAAAGAGGTCAACAAATTTAGATGCTTGTATAGAAGAGCTTCAGCATTTTGTAGAAGAGCTTCAGCATTTTATTGAAGTGATGTGAATGTAGGGAAATGATGATTTATAGGCAACAACTTTTTTGTTATGCCTCCGCCACCGTAAGGTGGTGCCGGAGGCATTATGTTTTCGGGTTGTCCGTCCGTGCGTGCGTGCGTGCGTGCGTGCGTGCGTGCGTGCGTCC
>BQKZ01003217.1:0-12799 GCA_036244855.1 Temnopleurus reevesii
GGGGGGGGGCTTCTGAATCTTCTTGCAGCCAAGTTGCAGTACTCTTGCCAAAGATGTTTAAAAACATTACCGAAAACAGCCAGGGTTGTGTTTCATGAAGCTGTTTGTTCAAAGTGTGGTGACCGCTTTAAAAACGGTCACCAGTCGTGCGAAAATTGTTGTGCATACCTCTACAAATAGTTTTATGAAACACAACCCTGATCCAACTGGAGAATGAAAGTTGAAAATACTAATAAAAAAAATTTAATCTTACCTAACGAATATTGTAGGAAAGACATCTAGTATCAGATTGTTAAAGGATTTGTGAATTACTTGTACAATGCATTGTCATGTCAACTTTTTAGGCAGCACATTAAAACTGTGGTTGTGATAACAAAATTGTACAGTTCTAAGAAGAGAATTATGAGAGAAATATTCAAAACAGTTGTTCCAAAAGATATTGTTAATTGATAGATAGTCAATCAAGTCAAATAATTTTTTGATTATCACTAGGGAATAGTTACATACACTACTTTTCCCATGTTCCCATTAGCGGATCCAGGATATTTGAAAGAGGGAGGGGGGGACCTTGGGGGTGAAATCCCCACTGCTCAAGTGATGAGCAGTGAAGTTGCGTCCCCCTGGAAATTGTTTTAACATCTAATCGCCTTTTAAGTGCAGTTGGGAGTAAATCTAGGAGTAAATTTGGGGGTAAAATGCAATTTGCCTCGTGATAGGGGGCATACACTAGGACCCTCCCCCCTCCCCCCTGCTGGTTCCATTATTATGACAGTGATAAAAACAACTCATCCAAACAGTTACTACCATATAGAAAGATACATCAAATGTTCCATGTTTTTCCATGTTAATATGACGACGCCAAATATAATAAACATGCATATCATCTCATTAATGGGGATAGGCTTTCCAGGGGCCATTTGTAAATGGAATGATTCAGTCTAGCATACAATGTGAGGATCTGTCATGTATATTTATTAATGAAATGAAAACTATTTCAATCTGTATGATTTTCTGCATTATATAACATTAATGAAGGAAGTACATGTAGTTGTAGAGTGTCATGAAAAAAATCAAATTATTTGAAAAAAATGTTTGTGCAGACAAGTCAATATGTTCTGTTGAAAAACATACACGGGGTAGAGTCCTTTTTCGTTGTGGTTTATTCAATTTCGCAACTAAAAACAATTGCGTGAAAATATAGCTATAATCACAAAGTGTAAGCTTACATTTCAATATAATGTCTGCGTACATGACTTTGTTTTTATTTGGCTTTATGCCAATGCGGCAGTCACATGTTTGTATGCCAGTCCATGAAACTAAAAACAAAATGATTGATCTTATCCAATCAAATCAAGAAAGTTATCAGATACATTTTTTTAATGTATTGGTCATGAAAGAATAATTTATTAGTTACATATTGGTTTCTGATTATGGATGTGCATCTTTAAAATGTAAGAGTTTATTCTATGAATACACAGTAGTACATGTAGCATAAAACTATTTGGAGCACTGTTATTTTTCCATTATAATTGAGTTAGTAAACTTTTGGTGCTAAAAGTATGTAAGATGAATTTACAATCCATACTTATTTGTAAAAATCAAGGAAGGTTTCTTTCACACTTATAGTGGAATTTCTGCTATGTGTACAGTACAATATTAAAATCACATAGATCTGAAAATACAGGCAAACCTCATTATAAAGAGCACTGATATAACGAGCTCTCGTTATAACAAGGTAATTTTCCTGGTCCCATCTCTTTGTATTTTATTGTATTTTGACCCTGATATAACAAGGTTTCAATAGAAAGAGGTAATTCCTCTAGTCCCAACGACCTCGTTATAACGAGGTTAGACTGTATTCACTTTTGGTGTTGTTGATTTCCTTCATTGTGACGTATTTGACTCAATTATGTATAAGCATGTAGGGGTGAACTTTTGAGATTTTATGTTCACACGGTCAAATGTCAAGGTCACCCAAAATTTTTCAGATATCTGATTGCGCGGTATAAGCGGTGATATCTTTCTGATGACATAGCGGAGCCATAAATGTGGACCGCACGCGGTCGAGGATTCATGCAGTTTGTAAAAAAAAAAGTATGCATAAATTTTGCATATATATGCAAACTTGCCTATTACTCCATTGTTAAACAAAAGGATCATAGATTTCAATCATATTTGTAGTTGGGAAAATAGAAGGAAATGAGAGTAGGAGCAGGAGAGTTGGTGTGAAAGGGTCAGAGGCAAGATGAGATGAGGAAGAGAAAACAAGAAAAAGAAGAGAACTAAGCAGTAGAAAAGGGGAAGAGAAAGGAGGACTGTGTCAATATGCTTCCCACACATCTTGCTATTAGTTGAAATATTTCCAACTAGCAAGCATTTCTAATCAATATACAGTAGAAACTCAGTATAAAGATCTGATACAACCAAATTCCTGATACAAAGAGGTAAAATTTTTGATCCCAGTTCTATTTAAATTCGTTTTAACTCTGCTACAAAGAGATTACTGCTATAACAAGGAATTTGATGGTCCCAAGCACCTCATTGTACTGATTTTCCAAGTGCTGTATTCCTCAAACAGAGCAAATACATGTACATTCACTTCTTTGTAAGTCGAAATGCTAAAAGCAAAAGATTGCCTAAGTCGATGTGATTCTTGTAAACGATTCATTCAAGACGTGTCATTTTTATTTCATGTAAGTCAAAGAGATTTTTTAGGTGCCAAGAGATTCATTCGGGACATAGATGTTGACCAACAGTGATTGGGCACAGTATATTGCCGAGTTATTTTAGGATTGTAAGGAGGAATGTGAGAAGAGAATGATGTTTGGATTATAAAGAGTATGAAAGTTTGTATGACTCTATGATGAAAGGTGGAACAAGGAATATATAAAATTCGAATTTCTCATAACATTTAATTTTCAGGAAATTATTGCATGAATTCTAGATATGTGACGAACATGATTACTAATTGCATATCAAATTTCCTAGGAATCTGCATATCAAAGTGTAAGAGGGATAGAGTTATCAAACATTTTGTTTCTAAATTAGCACTGGTTACTTCAGAATTTGTAATGCATCGGTTACTTGTGTTATTTCGTTCTGTGTGTGAGTTCGTTTTATTTGATCACAAGTATAACAAATATTATTTTGGAAAATTCTTCAGTCGCGAACTATGATGTTGTATACTGGTAAATCTTTTGGGACCACAAAAACTGATTCCACTTCGGAAAATTTAGATTTTGAATAGGTAAATAATAGATACTGCAAAAAACGATGGTGTTAAACCTAACACCAGTCGGAATGTATTATGTCCACATCAGAAATGTGTTGACATAACACCCGTTTGGAATCAAAATCAAAATATCAAAACAAAATATTTCAACACCGACGGACTTAAACAACATCAACAGTAATTAAATGTATTGATATAATTCCAAACGGGCTATACAACCTATATATTTCAACATATTTTTTCTGGTGCTGTGGTCATATATAGACACCGGCTGGTGTTAAATTAAACACCGGCGTTTTTGCAGTGTAGGTTTCATAATTCTGACTTATGCAACAATATATTTTGGAATTGTAAACATGAACCAATTGACTCTAGCTGGTGGAAAGCAAAATAGAAGAAAGAAAATACCACCATGAAAACATGCGGCTCAATCTAATTAATAAATGTCAACTTATGACTCAATTGAATACAACCTTAGATGATATCATTAGAATTATGTTTTGTATGAACAAGAAGGAACTTCCTTTGTATAATTTTACGGATCACTAAATGCGGAGGAGTCTATTGACATGAAAGGGGAATGCCCACTTTTTAATCAAACAGATATATGAGTAAATTTGGTTTCGGATACATGTTTACTTTCATTCAAAAGGGGGAAAAGGGAAAACTCTCCCAACGATTTTTCATAATTTCATTTTGAACAAATTTCTTGGCTATATCTACAAAAATCTGATAGCCGTCTTATGGAATATCAATTTTAGCATATTCAATTAATTTCAGACACATTTTCATAGGAGTTGTTATTTCCACGATTTAAGAGATCATAAGACACAAGTATATGGACTTTTATGCGGATTAATTGTTGTTGAATAAGCGAAAATGAAACCCCAGTAAAATTTTCAGCTAGATCTGCAGGCGGGGTCAACATTTCTATCTTCCACAAGCTTTCGTGCAACAATTTAGAAAACATGTTAAAGTTCTAAGAAGGCATTTAACACAAAGTCCAAATGAACTCTGTTGCCCCTATCCATCAACCAAAATCATATGCCTACGCAGAAAATATGATTTTACACCTATCATTCTTTCATGGCCATAATTATGTNTCCTTTTGCTAGGAAAATTTCCAATTTGGGCAAATAAACAACGCTCTTTACGATGGTGATGTCAGATTTGCAATATTTCATCGATTTTGTAGAGATTCATAAGATGTACGAATTAATATGATGCGCGAATTAATGTGACAGCACCATACGTGTCACAGTGGCATGGGTGCAGAGCGGCTCGCAACGCTGCCGCGTGCCGCTGGATGACGCCTCGCTCAAGTGGTTGCGGAAGTGAAGACTTTGCGTGTGGATTTGTGTGATGTTTGTCTGTGCGATGTGACTAGCAGAGTTACTTAGTTTGCTAATAAATATTGGCATGATGAAGATATGCAGTCGTGTCAAAAGGGAAGCAGAGAATGGAGGAATTTTAAAAGAAATTGGAATAAAAGAAGAAAGATGGCAAGGAAACAAATCCAAATTCAAATATGATTAGGGCCTGTTAATTATTGAAGTTTCATCAGGTTGCTCTAAAAAAGAAAAAAGGACAAAACATCAAGTAAACTTGAAAAAATTCACCAATGATGCAGCCCTTACCTTCTCTCATTTGAAAAAAAAAGACACTCTTAAGAAGGAAAATGAATAATTTTCTATATCTGATACTTCAAAAAGGAAGAAAAATAAAGAAATAAAATAAAAAAGAGAAAGAGAACTACTTAAGACAAAATAATGATGGAAGTAAGGGTATGTAATCATTGGCTGAAACTTATGATAAGATGAAAAAATAGGCAGAAATAAAGGAAGCAAGAATGGAAATTCTATACTGGTAAGAATAAATTAGAAAGGAAAGTGTCGAACACACAGGCTTGAATGGGATCTAGAAGCAAAATTCGAATAAACACCATTACCGATCAACAAGTGTAGAAGTAGTCAACCTGACATCAAATGACTTTAATGTTTATGGTTCATTGTATTGTCGGCCCTCTACGGTCAATGATGTACAACAATAAATCGGCCCCTTTGAGCCGCGATCATGGAAGGAAAGTAATAAAGTGTTTTGCTTTGTTACATCTTTGATTATGTGACTGGCATTCTTTAAGTGTACTGTTTAAATAATGGCGCAATTTGTTATTTTCATACAGGGCTCTGACTGTCTATTTCAGCTAGATGAAGATGATATTTTCAGTAATGATGTGAGTATTCAGAACTGCAAACTAGATCTAATAGGTATTTGTCCTATTTAGACTGAAATATATATAATTTTTTGATAGAATTGTTTTTTTCTTGGATTTACATATCCTAATCCATGAATTTGCAGAACCAACACTACAGAAACAATAAAAAACAATTTTCTTTGAAATACAGGTTTCTTGTTTTCATGAAATAAGTTTTTATAAGTTAAATCATCAGTAATTTCTTTAAATGGTTAGCTAGCATGAGCAGTTTAACAAAATTTTACAACTTTTCTCTGTAGAGAGATGCATGCTTGCAAAAGGCCCAGTCTTCATTATATTGGGTCATATTTAGAACTCAACAAAGAAATATTCTTTATAGCCAGTGGAGGAAATAATCTATATTCATTATTGAATGTAACATGTAGATAATAGGGAAAAGTTCATCCTCTTTCATTAATTTAGATTTATGCCAGTATATTTTCTTTGAACCAGCTCCACAATATTCATGTATCATGTAATAAAGATTTTAAAAGGCTTAGATATCATCAACCTTTTTTCTTACAGAGCTTTCTGGAGGAGTTAGAGCAGGCTGAGAAAGTGGGAAGACTTGCATCCAAATCAAATCAAGCACTATCCAGCCATGGATCCAAACAGAGTAACTTCAATGGTAGTACCCATGCAGTGTCTTCCATTCCTCCCCAAGCTGCAGTATCAGATGTACCTCAGGCAAGAACCCCAAATGGTAGAGAAGGGAGGAGGTTTTCATTCAAGAGCAAAACCTCGCCTGAAATTCCACTACCTCCTGATATTAGCAGCAACAATCAAAGAGATTCTCCTCTAGATCATGGTGGAGGAAGAATGCAGCAGGATGGGAAACGAATCAGCCCTGTGCAATCAAGTGCATTTATTGGGAACAATCCAAGTAGAAATAATTTATTAGCTCCAGGGTATCTCTCAAAGAGTAATGGACATACTCAAAGTCTAACAAAGATCCCATCTCCACTTGCAAAATTGAGAGAGTTTAATTCAAATCGTTTCAAATCAGGGAACAAAGCTTCAAACCCAGAAGTTGACAAAAGTAGAGTGGAAAATTTTAGCTCAGGATTGCTTGATACTTCTATTGGAGATTTCAAAGAGCCTTCATCAAAAACTGTAAGTGGTGGCCGTCGCAGCCCAGGGGTTCTGCGATCTGTCGGGTCAACATCGCAAAATAGTAGATCTCAAGTGCCTGGACGAACTACATTTACTGTGGGATCTAGTGGTCACGACCAGACACCTGGGCAGAATCCTGGGACTGTCCAAAGGTCATCTGCGGCTTCATCTCCCCAAGACTCCAGCCCTTCTCACCAGTGGGGCAATTCAAGAACAAATCATAAATCACCATCATCTACTGGTGTGAGCACAATGTTGCGTGAGCAGTTGAATAGCAGTGCAACCATGAGAGCGTCTATAGGAGGTAGCAACTTCCATGGAAGAGAGTCTGGACCTAATGCTCAGTCAATGAATCGTACAGCAGCACCAGCTCCTTATACAGGGCCTGAATGTAATTCAGGCCAGTCTAGATCAGGAATGTCCTCGAATTTCCAAACACCACCACCCCCTCGTAGCCATAATCCACGGTTTGGTACTCCTATGGGAAATCGTAATACAACTCCAGGGAATTCTGTCCGAACTCCAGGGAATTCTGTCCATACTCGAGAGAATTATGTCCGCACTCCAGGGAATTCTGTCCATACTCCAGGGAATTATGCCCATACTCCAGGGAATTCAATCCATACTCCAGGTAATTCAGTCCAAACCCCCAGGTATCCCCAGCAACAGCACACTCCAACAATGGGGCATGCCCATCAACGTCATACTCCAGCAACCAGTTACACTCCGCAGCAACGCACTCCAGTTGCAGGACATGCCCAGCGACAGCACACCCCAACGAGCAGGCCTCTCCCCAATCAGAGACAGGCCACCCCTGTGCAACCCTCAAGGCCCATTCTGACACCCAGGGTGGCCCAACTTTGCAAAGGATCTGGTCCAAGTCCTGGACCAGGGGCAGTCCATGGTGGGACCAGAAAATTTCCAGGTCCAGCTGGATTACTTCCTACACTGGTAGGTTGCTTTCATTCATGCTCTATACATTAGAGGGTGAAAAAGGTATTTTAATTTTCACGGGCTCTTTTTACATTTTCTACCTTAAAAATAGCCCCTGTAATACATTTTGGAGGGGTTATTTCTAAGGTTTGGGCGGCTAATTGCCCCTTGCCTTCATGTATTTTTTAGGCTGACAATATATTTTATTTTTTTTTAGTAGCTTTCCTTTTAAATGTAGAAGAAAAGTATGAATTCTTCATACAAAAGAAGGAAAAAGGAACCTATCTAAAGTTTGGAATGTACCTGTCGTGGTGAGAGGGATTTGGCTGGAGAAATGGTCCTGGGATGTGCTTCACCATGTAACGAAAGACTGTAAGAAAGATTGGTACCAGTTCTTGTGCTTAATAAACTGAATATTATGAATCATTATGTGCAAGAATGGATACCAGTCGTTCTAAGAGTTGCTCTTGCTGTCTTTCTTATCCATTTGAAATGCCCAGTTTCTATCCTGGCATCAAGTCTCCTGCAGGGAATAATTTTCCTGGTATATCATCGCACTTTGCTATGCATTTTTGCCTGATTGCTATACAAAAGATTTTTTTGTTATCAACTTTTTCACATAGAAATGTACAGTAAAGTGTTTGAAATGATTCCTCAATGTGTAAAACTGCTAATCAAATGTGAAAAGTAAAATTATTCTCTGTCTTGTCTTTGAACCGTTCTACAGAGCCCTGGACAAAAGTTGAAGGATGCAGCTGCAGCTCTGAAGAAGAAAGCAGAAGAAGAAAAGCTGTCTCAGGAAGAGGAGGTAAGTGGAGTCCTAATATGACAAAGACAAAGCAGAATTACAGCAAAAACATTTTGCAGCTGCTGATTTTACTATCAATATGGTAGACAAAGAAAAATAAACACCTCTTCTGTTTTTGATACGAACCGTATCATTGCGCACACAAATAAATCTGCATGAATACAGTTGAACCTGCCTAAGCAGCCACTGCCTATAATAGTGATCACCTGGATTAGTTCCCTCAGACAAAAATGTGTGTTATAGAACCTGGCTTTGGCGGTCACCTGTCTATAGTGATCACTTTTTCTGTTTCCCTTGGATGGCCAATATAGACAGGTTTTACCTTATGTGGCATTGTTAAGTGTAGAAATATTTCTGTTTTTTTTTTAAACATGTGTGAACACATTCTGGGGGGATTTTTGAAAATTTATGCATACAAATTTATGTGCAATTCAGAAATTATGTAATTCAGACGTATTGCTCTAAGAATAAAATTGGAGCTCCACGCAATTTTTTCTGTCTGGGTACCCCCTTTATAACAAGTTTGAATTTTTTTCAGCAATACGACCAGCGAAAGTGAAAAAGGATTCTGTTTGTCCACTCTGGATAGCTACATATAGATAGGATTAGTATTAGAGTAATATAGTGCGAGAATAGCATGGGTTGCCTTTCTTTTCATTCAGTTGTGTTTTTTAATTAGCTGTCGTATTAAAAATAATTACCCCCTTGACTACTGAATTCTATAATTACCATAGACTTTGTGTAGGGACTACCCTGCTCGAGTAGTCAATAGGTTGATAAACTTTTGCTTGTTTTTCTTCTTTCAAGGAGGCAAGCGAGGAGATAGATGAGGTTGGAGACTTTGAAGGGGGAGCTTGGTTTCGCATGAAGACTGAACTTGGCATCAAAGATAGAGATCCCAACTCCATCCTACAGCAGAATAATATTGCTCTAGTTATCAGAAAGGTAGGCATCGAAATGGACTTAACCCCAGACATTAATGTGATGTCAGTGGATGAAGAAAAATAAGATGAATAAACTGAAAATTTGAGCAAAATCAGATGATCCATTCAATAGTTATGAATATCTAAAGTACTTATTTGAATCCATAATGGCACCTAGAGTTGACAACCTACAGGCACCAAATGGCTGCCAACATGGAGAACTCTCCATTCACTTTGTACACAGAATTATACATTTTTTTTTTCATTTTTCACACAGGATTTCACATTTTCCCCATTTTTTTTTTGAAGATAAGACAAAATTTTACCTTTTTGTTCAAGTATAAAATGGACATTTGATTCTGCATGCATTTTGAATGAATGTTGTTGATTTCTTGTCTGCTTTTCTTTGAAGGGTACAAAATGTGAAATTCTGTACATGTACCTACCATATATGTGTGTTGTGTCGCCCTGAGGTCATTCAATATTGCTCCATGTATATTATCCACTCTGCGTATCTTAAATGGAAAATGAGACAAATAATCCATGCAAATATTTCTATTTCAAATGATTTTAATCGTTTTTCTCCAGGCAAGCCTCAAACAGCTGACCAAGAACAAAGTGAGTCATCTATGTGTGATGATCAAGACCATCTCACTGAACAGCAACGATGCGAGTGTGAGTTTGTGTGACCCCAGCGGAGAGATGCAGGGTACGATACATCGCAGGCTTATCGAGGAGTACCAGGGGGATCTCAGACCAGGATCTGTTTTGGTCCTGCGGCAGGTTAGTCTAGAAATTAGTCTTAGACTTCATGATTTACATTGCCAATAATGTTACCATGCTGAGTCTGTGTGACCCCAATGGGGAGATACAGGGCACCATTCATCGCAGCCTGATTGAGGAGTATGTGTACCAGGGGGATCGTAGACCAGGATCAGTTTTGGACCTCCGGTAGGCCCAGGACTAGTTTTATACAGGCATGGATCCAGGAATTGGATTTGGGTAGGGATATGGGATACATGCTTCAGTATGTGTGATCACAGTGGGGAGATGCAGGGCTCCATCCATTGCAGGCTGATTGAGGAGTACCAGGGGGATCTTGGGCCTGGACCTGTTTTGCTCATGGGGTAGGTTAGTCCATAACTACTGTGCTGTCTTATATTTTTAGTCTGCAGATGAAAACTGAGTGCTAAAAAGTAAGTCTTTATTCATTAATAGAATATTATAGCGTTTAAGAGTCGTATACTGTAGGCAAAAGATTACCGTTTTGCAAAAAAGATTTACAATGCTCTTGACATCTGCCCCAAAACTACTATGTGACAAACATTAAATAGCCCCTATTTTGGAGTACTCAATCTGAACAATGACCGAGCTGTCTTTTGACCTCTTTCATAAAGCTTATCGTAGAGGTACGCACAACCCTATGAATGACTGGTGACCCTTTTTTAAATGCGATTCAGTGCGATTCAGTGACAGGCGATTTAGTGCATGAAAGGGTCATCACTCGTTCGTAGAGTTGTGCGTAAATCTACGAACAGCTTTTTGAAACACAACCCAGGTCGTAAGGTTGATTATTCTAATGCCAATTTGCAATTTGCAGCTGTGGATTACTAAGATGAAAAAATACCAAAGAAGAAAAAGTAGATGAATCCTCTTGGAATTAATGAAACAATGATGTCCTTGTACACATCTCTTTTTCTCTTCTTTTTCAGGTTGGTGTCCTGAGTCCATCACAGCGCAACCACTACCTCAACATCACACCCAGCAATCTAATCCAAGTATTTGCCAGCGAGAGCACCAGCCGACCAGGTAGCCAGAAAACACCCAAGAGAACCAGGAAACGTTCCGGGAAAACGCCATCACGAAAGGAGTTGAATCGCAAGGCATCTTCTGAGCGGAGTAGAACTTCTCCATCGGTGAAAGATGGGTGCCCTGATGATGGAAGGCATAAGGGGAACGAGAAGCACCAGCCTAGTGGTGCACCTGATGCTGTTGCCATGGTTACAGAACATTATGTTGAGGATGATGATGGGATCTGGGAGGAGTTGCTTGATGGGGAGGATGAGGATGATATTTTGATGGAGGACTCGCTAGTGTTAAAAAATGACTCAAAATCCAGATTGGATGGGGAGGATAGGGAGCGAACTGTAAATACAAAAGGAATGCATCCTGGAGTGGTTGATGAATCCAGTCAAGCCAAATCAATCCGGTCTTCTGCAATCACACCTCCACCATCATTGTCATCATCTGGACACAGAACCGCTCACATGTCCTCTAATAGAACAACCTCCCCTCCATCTTCTCTGAATATTGAAACAACTCCACCATCTTCTCTCTCCAACACCATCTCATCATCATCTAAGATGTTGCCCAAAGCAACTAAACGTCAATCAGAATCTTCCAAGCCCACCCAAAATGTTCCAAGTCACATTGAGGAGATAAAGAGGCCTCGACTAAGGGATATCTCCGCAGGCGTGAGGTCTAATGCTGATAGAGGGCACCAGTTGGCTGCACCAAACAAAGGTCAGAAGCTCGCTCTCAACACCTGTCGAGAAGGTAAGAGGGATGCTTAGGATTTATCTTGTATTTTCTCTTGCAATGAATGTGCACTATATTTTTTTTACACTTTGAAACATTGAAACCAAAAAATGAAGATAAATAAAGAAATTAAACAGAAATGCCCTTTTTGGTAGTAGTTGAAAATCATGGTTTAACATATGGTCAGTACCTCTTGACAACTATCGTATATAGCTCTCCAAATCTGAGCACATTTGGCGTGCTAATTACTTTGTCTCTTGATCTTGGAACCTTGGTTTTCCGAGCTAGGCTTTTTATTGATTCCGCTATTTTAAATGTTAGAGCGTTTGTTTTAGCTAAAAAGCCAGACATTTGTTTAAATCAATCATCAAGTAAAGCCATGTTTGCTCACATACATGTATAAAGGGGTAGTGATATTACAAATTTAAGGAGGTTTGTGATGATGTTTGTACTCAGAAGACGTTGTAGACTGGAAATAGATGTTCCAAAAAGAAGTGTGTGATATCGCTTTTGCTATGTGATATCGTTTGATATTGACTACATGCGATAGGAGAAGTGTTTTAAATCTTGAGAAGAAGGCTTCACAGTACAGTGAAAACTCTTTATAACGAGGTCCTTGGGACCATGAAAATTACCTTGTTATATCAGGTTCCTCACTGTATCAGAGTTAAAAACAAAGAACTATAAAGAGCTGGGACCAATAAAATCACCTTGTTATAACAGGTATCTCACTATATCCGACCTCTTTATATCGAGGTTCCACTGTACAATGAGTTATCTTTGGAAATATGAGTGGTCCTGAAAAGGACCCACCCACTCTCAACGTTTCGAAGCCTTCTTCTCATCATTCATCCACAAGTGTAACCTTCAAGCAGTATTTGTTTTAAAGCCCAAGTACAGTTTTGGTAAAAGCGAATATTTTGATTGCTAAATTTTGTCTTCAAATCTACTTAGAATAAAACCTTATCTCATGAACATATTCTACAAAAAATTGTGCA
>BQKZ01003217.1:28073-39493 GCA_036244855.1 Temnopleurus reevesii
TCTCTCTTTCTTTCTTCCCCCTTTCCAGCTCCTCGAGGGGGGCGGGGAGGGCGAAGAATTTCTAGTTAGTCACTCCCGAGTCTTCAAATCAAGCAATCCATCATTAGTTCATCACTTTTCTGATCAATATATCAATAAATTCGTCCGTATTTTCACGAAGTGTCGGGAGCCAAAGTGGATTGTTGCATGAAGACAAATAAGTCCCGACATAGCACCATTTCAACGGACATCCCATTGAACAACGTGTTAATTCTATATTTCTATAATGTTACTTTACCCTCTGGCTCCCGTTACTTCGTGAAAAACACGGACGAATTAAGTAATCAAAAAACCAGCAATAATTGTTGATTCATTTAAAAATAAACCCAAAGGCAGTCATCTGTGCACCACTTAAGCCCCAGTCACATAGGGCCCCGGAAGCAAAACGATTCAACACGACTCTTTGTTTTGAGGCAGTTAACTGTGAATTAACAAAGAGTCGGGGTGAATCGTGTTGCTTCCGGGCCTTATTTAATCAAAGACGCCATCACTTATTAAATCCATCAATCATTCAATCATTCAATAAAGCGATTAATTAGTCAATCAAGTATTTATCAATTCACAAAGCAACCCTTCATTACCGTATCACTTATCGAAAAAAATCAATGAATTATTTTATCAATTTTTTACCCACCAAGCAATCATTACATCATCACACGTCAAACTAATGAAGAGAAGAATTCAATCAATCTATCAGTCAATAAACCAATTGATCAACCGATGAAACATTTATCAATCAATCAATCAATCAATCAATCAATCGATTGATCAACCAATGAAACATCTATCAATAGGCGGGTTTACTTATAATTTATATCAAACTTTATATGCGTGTCGAACGTAGTTACGTGGTATCCATTAAACCATTTGATAATAAGACAATACTTGAAATTCAGTTTGCATACATCACTTGTTTGCTATGTCGAGCTAGCCTTGCGCAAGCTTTAGGGTTGTTCTTACCCTTGTGTTAATGTTATGGGTAACATTTGCATCTATTAGTAGACCCGCCTATTCACCAACCAATCAAAAATCTATCAATCAAACAATCAATGCAAGCAATCATTAACCCAAGCCCTAGTCACAATAGAAGCCCCGATTGATCACGATTCAACACGACTCTTTGTTCAGTTAACAGTTAGGTGTCTCTGAATAAAGAGTCTTGTTGAATCGCATTGAGTCGGGGCTTCTATGTGACCGTGTCATTATCACTCATCCAATCAATTATTAAATCGAGCAATTAAGCAAGCATATATCTATATGCCGGTTTACTAAAAGATTCGAATTTGTGCAGGTTTCTATCAAATACCGTAGTTGCGTGGTATTCGTTAAACCAATTAGTAACAATTGAACGACAATACTAAGAATCAATTTTGTATACATTGCTTGTTGCTATGTCAAACAAGCCCCAAGCAAGCTTTCGAGTCATAAAGAACCACATACTAATTACTAATTTTCATTAGTAAACCCGCCTCTTTACTATTCAAGCAATCATTAGCTCATCACTTATCAAATCAAGCAATCAAGCAAGTAATCATTAATCAATACCCAAATCCAATCAATCATACAATCAATCAAACATCCAATCAATCAACCCAAAAATGCATTTCAATAGACCAGTTTGGTAGTGTATTCAAATTTTATGCACGCTTCTTTGTCAAACGCACAATGACAAACTATTTGTTCAGCTGATACATGTATAAAATATACAATAGAATAAATGTGGATAGCACACATTAGTTGTTGCTAGGTTGGTCAAGCTACAATGTTTGTCCAACCTAGCAACGTTAATGTATGCAAGTAGCATTCTGACTATTGTACTCTCATTATTTTCTGACAACGGAAGACATAGTTTGATTGGGGCAGACGTGAATAAATTGGAATACATGACGAAAGTGGTCTAACTGTTTACCATCTAAATATTATCAATATGCCTACATAAAAAACAAAGGGTTTTCGTGAGTAATGCAGTAGAATTTCATGCACACTCCTGTATCAAATGTTTCTATTGTAAAATATTTGTTAACCTGATAAACAATCGCATTTCAATAGATAACATGAATATCATCTGCCTTACTCGTTACTAGGTCGGACAAGCATTGTCCGAGTAAGCAACAGGTAACGAATATGCACAGTTCTGTATTTTTCCGTTGGCAGATGAATAGGGCAACATAATTTGTCTGGAGGCTAATAGCATGAATAAATCTAGTTAGATTACTGGAAAACCCTTAATTGAGTATATACCCACATAATAATTACAGCAATCAATCAAAGTATTAAAAAAATTTCAATAAATGAAGAAAAGACACGATTTTCATCCTGTGTTTTTTTTTTTTTATTAGGTTTTAAGTTGTAGTATTTCGATGACTATTTGGTGGGGATTTTTCTACGTGTCCATAGCTGATTAGATCATCAAAATGAGCATCTTCATCCCTTTGGACCGCCGATCACCTCCCATCATCATCATCTACATCTACTGCCCTCCTCCACCTCCGGCGGTGCTCTTGCTCCCGGCAGACTGCAGGTCAGAGACCGTACTCCCCTTCGGAACTCCCCCGCCGTGACTCTTGGCCGTAGAGGACATCTGATCCGCGGCAGCGGTCCCGGCTTTGATTCCATCCGGTCCGTACCCGACCTTGTCGGCTCCAGCGCTCACCTGCTTGGGGTCCTGTTTGTTGGACGACATATTGTGCCTGTTTGCAAAAAAAAAAAAAAAAAAAAAAAAAAAAAAAAAAAAAAAAAANGGTGCGCCCCCGTATAAACTACATGATGCAATATTAGTTGTTTTTTATATATATTTTTGTTTCGATATAATTTGGCAACATCACACCCTAAAAAGTGCTCCCAGTGTTGACATTTGTGCACCTTCTTTTGCAGAGTGTGTGAAGTTTTGATGACAAAAACACTGAATTACGAATTTCAAATTCTATTCTATAAAGTATGTATTGTATACGTATTGTATTCCCTTTGTTGTATTTGTCGGCGCATCCAACACAAGCTCCGCTTCTGGAACTGCGCCTTTTTCTTTCAATCTAGATGCCACAATGATTTATGTTCTAATTACTCAATTATTTGATTACGATTGTAAATTTCTATACTGTTCTACATTGATTTATTTTTGTTGTTGAAGGGGGAAAATGTTATTTTGAATTGAATTGAATTTAGATTTTTTTGTGTGTTTTTTGTTTTATCTATGCCTACATTTATCCTAATTTCATTATGAGCATAATAATGTTGTATGTGAAAATAACATAAATCGATTTGAAGATAAAACACGGTGGTAACTTAATTTTTCTCTCATAAACTTAAATTCATGCTGTTCGTGTCTCTTGATCTAGGTTACTCTTATATTTTTGACCATAATTTAATACTATATATTATGAAGTAGTGTTCTTGTGCAAAGAAAATCGAATTGAAACGAATTCGATAAAAATGATATAGGCCTACTTTTTGTGGTTCAGTAAAAAGTATGTACTCATAATTATCTGACGGTATTGTAATATTCTGCAAGTGTGTGGTAATGTCCAATCAATTTGCGTGTCATATCAATTCTATATTTCTTATGTCTATTTATTCATTTCTTTATTTATTTATTGAACAATATTTTAGCAGGATGCCCTCACAACAAAATGTTGGTATCACGAGGGGTCATGCCTGATATAAAGTACATGAACATATGCAATAACAAAATCGGCAAAAGTGTAACATTATTATTATTATTTTTTTTATTTTTATTTTTTTTTTTTTTTACAGAAGATGAGATATCATAAATTTGTTTTCATCATCTTGAATAGGGACATTCATTTTCCGAAAGTGGATCTTTATTATTATCAATGAATAGACAAGCAGTAAGGAAAATATCTCCAAAACAACGGCAGATAGAAGAAAAAACACAATGATCTTGGTACATTGATTTGGATTGTGTTCCATTAAGCTGCTCGTAGATGTTTTCGCGACTATTCACACGACTGATGATCCTTTTTCTGGTGCTATCTCGGCGACACAGAAGTTATTTAGTGCAAGAAATTGTCACCAGTCGCGAGCAGATTTTTTCGCTACCTCTAAGAATAGCTTTATGAAACACATACCGAATGGTTTTGATTATCGAGAAGAAATCATCAAAATTTTAAGCAAGTTGTAAGACCATATGATTTAATGTTATCATGCCGTAGAACTACTGTAATTCTCGCACATATTTGATGGAATCAGATTTACAATAAATCTTATGCAAAACGGAGTCTACGAATTATGATGACACTTTTTGTTGATAATTCACTCCAAATTCAATTGGGCACGGGATAGTCCCGTCAATCGAATTTAGATATCGCGATATTTCTGTGTTTCTTTGATGAATCGATGTCCTTTAAAAATATTATTCAAAACCTACAATATCTTATGATCTATTTTCATTTTATGCCACACGATTGTTTGAAAATATATTTGTGTATTTCAAAAGTATATTTTGCTGATATTACAATCTATTGCGCCCCATCATAATGATGGTTATTTTATTGCTATTTATTCTATTGATGCTTCAATGGTATTATTAATAATATAACTATTACATAATTCGGTACGATTTTTAATTAGTTGATATTTTATTTCAAGCATCTATAATATCTTCGAAAATGAAACACAGTGAAAGGCAGTTTGTATTTCATATCTAGCATCTATATACTCATCCCACCAATAAAACAAGACATGTGTACTGAACAACATAAAAATGTGAATTTCTAAGTTTCTTACCTGTACAAACAATTTGTTTCAGACGATGTCAAAAGGAAATCTATCTAGACTTCGCGTATCAATTTGAATAAAAATCGACTATAAAGTCAACTGAATATGAACAATGCTCGGCAGAGAGCTTGGCTACGAGATGCTAATAGGCTTTAATTTGCGTCAGATGGCGCACAAATACCAAAGCACCTCATTTTATAGGCATTGGTTATGCGATCACCAGGAGGTGATGCCACGCCCACTTGTGGGGAATCCCAGGTGTATTTGACCAATCACAACCCACGATGCTTTTTTTGTTTCAATTGGCCAATCGTGATGACGACTGTACGGAGGATTATACGTGCAGCGCCAATGCTACTTGTTTAATTCGCGAAGGCATTTTATTTTTTGTCAAAAGGGGAGAAGGCGACCTAAAACACACACATGAAAAAAATAAAACAATGTAAAAAAAGCGCCTCGCTTAGGATGAGAAAGCAAAAAGATGACTTGTAACAACTCGCCTTAGCGTCTTGTCTATGACGAGGATGCGATATGGTGACCTGTATCAACTCCCCTAGGCCCAAATGTTTTATGACGAGAAAGCGAGAAGATGACTTGCAACAACTCGCCTTAGCGACTTCTCTAAGACGACACGGTGAAGAGGCGACTTGTAACAACTCGCCTTATCGTCTTGTTTATGACGAGGAGGCGAGATGGTGACCTGTATCAACTCCCCTAGGCCCACATTTTTTATGACGAGAAAGCGAGAAGATGACTGCAACAACTCGCCTTAGCGACTTGTCTAAGACGACAAGGTTAAGAGGCGACTTGTAACAACTCGCCTTAGCGTCTTGTCTATGACTAGGAGGCGAGATGGTGACCTGTATCAACTCCTCTATGCCCACATTTTTGATGCCGAGAAAGCGAGAAGATGACTTGTAGAAACTCGCCTTAGCGACTTGTCTAAGACGACAAGGTTAAGAGGCGACTTGTAACAACTCGCCTTAGCGTCTTGTCTATGACTAAGAGGCAAGATGGTGACATGTATCAACTCCCCTATGCCCACATTTTTATGACGAGAAAGCGAGAAGATGACTTGTAGAGACTCGCCTTAGCGACTTGTCTAAGACGACTAGGTGAAGAGGCGACTTGTAACAACTCGCCTTAGCGACTTGTCGAAGACGAGGAGGAAAGAGATGACTTTTATCATCTTGCTTGGGCATCTTCTTCAAGACAAAAATTTGTCGAGTATTATAGGCACGTCGTCGGCGGGATTGCACAAGTCGCCTTCTCGCCTTCTAGTCTTAAACAAGGCACCAATGTGAGTTTGTACTACTGTCGACTTTCCACCTTCTCGGCTTAGAAAAGGCATGCACCTACACGGTGATGCACATATATGCTTCCGTATCGTTAGATGTCAAGGTAACCCCAGCAACCAAATTATTAATGGCGGTGGGGAATTTTGAGGCTTACATTTCTCAACATCATTTTATCGGACTATTGTTGCGAAACCTGACTTATCAGTTACTGGTTATGTGGGGTTTTTTTGTTCTTCGATGTCAGATCTCAAGTTTCATTTTTATTTAGGACCATTATCTTATTTAAAGATACATAGATAATTTTATTGAAACATATTTAAACGTAAAGAAGAGTTTGGGGAGAGATATCTTCAGTAAAAAATATCAAATACAATACTATCGGAAGCTCCATTCACTTTGCCCCATGTGGGCTGGCGGTTCATTCATCTATTGCTCCTTAATTGGCAAAAATTGGCTAATTGGCTAAATGAAAAACAATTTGTGAATTCAGCTCGTTTTACATCAATTTCTGCATCCATACTAATAGTACCTTAATAAACAACAAATGTCAGACTTATAAGCTGCTATCAAAGCACAACCATAATTATCATTAATTAACCATTATATTTCTTATCTTAATTAGGTTCCGTCATTTATAGCCATATATCACTTCAGTTTAGGGTGGGCCCCCTCCCTTTCTGCCTAAAGCCTGTGAATTAAACTGCAAATGCATTTTCGAAGAACCCCAATTACTCTTATACTAATTTATGCGTACAATAATGTATTTAAATTTAATATAGATAAATGATTAGATAGAGTTCGTTGGTTTTTTTCAACGTATTATTTTTATTGTTTTTTGTTCAATGGGATTTGTTGGTGACATTATCAAACTCAGATTCATTACTAATCATGCTAAGGTCAGTCATTGAAAGTAAAGATAGACCATGATTTACGAACTTTGAATGAATACGTCATTTGCATTGTCTCTGCACATGAAATCACGTTTTAAAGGGGAACTTCACTCAGACACTAATGTGTGCTGGATGAAGAAAAATACAATGGTCAATTTGTGAAAATTTGAGCAAAATCCGACAATCCATTCAAAAGTTATGAATTTTCAAAGTTTTGATTGATAATCCTCATGGGCTCCTCAAATTGGCAACGTACAGGTGAAAATGGCTGCCAACATGGGGAACTCTCCTTTCACTTTGTGCACAGAATTTCCCATTCTCTTCTTTTTCTAGAAAAGTAGACAAAATTGTACTTTTCTCTTCAAGTATGATATAGACATGTTGATTCTGCATGCATTTCGGAATGAATTTTTGTTGATTTATTGTCTACTTTTCTAGAAAAAAAAGAAGAAAATGTGAAATTCTATGCACAAAGTGATTGGAGAGTTCTTCATGTTGGCAGCCATTTTGTGTCTGTACGTTGCCAATTTAAGGAGCCCACGAGGGGTTTCAATCAAAACTTTGAAAATTCATAACTTTTGAATGGATTGTTGGATTTTGCTCAAATTTTCACAGTTTGATCATTGTATTTTTTTTCATCCACTAAGAGTNTTTGAGGTAAGGAAATTTTTTATTTGGGTTGTCAGCTTAGCGGGGAGGGGTGGAGGCGCCAAATTTGGGCTCAGCCCCCCGGGTATGAAAATCCTGGGTGCGCGCCTGGCAACGTACAGGCGAATATGACTGCCAACTTGGAGAACTCCCCATTCACTTTGTACACAGAATTTCCCATTTTCTTGTTTTTCTATTTTAGAAAAGTAGACAAAATTGTACTTTTCTCTTCAAGTATGATATGGACATTTTGATTCTGCATGCATTTCGGAATGAATTTTTGTTGATTTATTGTCTACTTTTCTAGAAAAAAAGAAGAAAATGTGAATGGATTGTTGGATTTTGCTCAAATTTTCACAGTTTGATCATTGTATTTTTCTTCATCCACTGAGAGTGCATTAATGTCTGGGTGAAGTTCTCCTTTAAGATCGTACTTGGCTTGATTTTCTTTTTCGAAAGCGCATAACGTCGGTATCACAAACCCCGGTCGTTGAAAATTTGGTCTCAAATGTTGCGCGGGACTTAAAACAATATAAGTAACAAAAGATGAAGGCGCGAGCTCTCCCCGTTTCAGACTCCTCGACGCGTAAAATGTCGAGGATGGGGGCTTTTTAGGCCCCCCCCCCCGCAATTTGATTAGGGTTAATCAACGTTGGAAAATCGTATTCTGTATTATTTGTTTGTGTTCACAGAGCATATTTCAGATTTCTATGTACATTAGACAGACTTTGTATATACTGTAAGTGCAAATGTATACGACGGAGCCTTTATCGTCAACCATTGTGACAAAAAAGTGAAATTTTGCCTCAATATAATAACAAAAAGAACTCCGTTTCCCTATCCGGAATCAAGCGATCCTTTAAGTCGCGGGTTCGAATTCCACAACTGTTGCAATATTGCATTAATGAAAAAAAATGTGCTCTTACTGTTGACAAATTTGGTGAAAGTGATTATGTTTCTCCCCCAATTTAATCTTTAAATCTAAATAGAGTGAAATATAGTATGACGAATACATTGCACAAAAGATTGTGTAACAATTGAATGGGTTTTGATAAAGCTATAACCTAAAATGTGCAAAATATCTCAGTCTCGGGTATCACGAGAATGAAATATTATTTTCTTCTTGATAAAATGCACCTTCTCATGCACAGAATTTAATGAAAATTTCAATATTTAATTTTTGTGTATACCTTTTCATTATTTGTTTCGTTAGGAAATAGCCTCGTATATGCCCTATAACAAACGAAATATTGGTATTACCACGAGAGGTTGCTAAATATAATTTAACGGTCAAATTTAAATTTTGAAAAAAAATACGTTTGTAAAAAAAAATATATGTATATGCTATGGTCTCGAAATATGTGGAATATACATATACCATGATACACGTCCCGATAAATTAAAATGTCTTAATCTTTACCCAAACTATATTTGTGCTTTAAAGGTGCACGGGCTGCACGTTTTTTCTTAGTGTGTCTTCATCTGGCCTTGTACTTCGTGAGAATACTTGCTATCGCCCAGTGTTGACATATTACCTTAAGCAAGAGGACGGAAGGGCCGATCAGAACGTTAGCTCTAAGGTCCGTTCCAGAGGTAGCGTTGTGTTGGTAAATACATTAAGCATTGCCAACGTTAGAAGAGGACGGTATAATGAATAGGGCGCCACGAAAGACTTGGAAATACGTCATCACATTAGCGTCTTGATGAGAACCTTATTCCTGGCGAAGACCGTCCTGGAATAACGTTCTCAACCTTAGCGGCCCGCTAGATTTTCCCGCGCTTGAGAAATAACGTCCTGATCAGCCTTTCCGTCCTCTTGTTTAAGTTCCGTATTGATATAGGCACGGTGGAAAACCCCAATGGTAATGAAATACATAACAATTGTAAGGTGAATAGAAATGCGTTCAAGATAATTGAGGTGTAAACATCTATCATCGGATCAAAAGGCCGGCTCACACATTTGCGTTTTTAGTCTGCGTCAGCCCAGCGTTTTATTGAAAATTAAAAGCCCTTCCTGGACGTTGATCAGACGGCCGAGTACGCCGAACGTCAGTCCACCGTATGACGTGCGTCTTTGTGCGTCAAGGGAAGGAACTTTTTTAATTTAAAAAAAAAATCAATTGAAAATTAAAAGCGCTTCCTGGACGCTGATCAGACGGCCGAGTACGCCGAACGTCGGTCCACCGTTTGACGTGCGTCTTTGTGCGTCAAGGGAAGGAGCTTTTTTAATTTTCAGAAAAACAAAACAAAAAAACGCTCGGCCGACGTAGGCTAAAAACGCTGAGTTCCCAAAAGTACACTTGCTAGAAAATTGAAAATGGAGCTCCTTTCAAAAAAGAGTCTACCCAAAAATGATAATTTTTAAACAGAAGCAGAAACAATTTATAATTATTTAAAGATTTGAAAAAATGGGCAAACCAGTGGAAATTTCCAGAGATGTTGCCAATTTGATGACATCATGGGTGCACAACTAACCAGACTCTACATTATAGAAAATTCATCATTTTACAAAAAAAGTTGCAAAGTTTGCATGAATGTAAACATGCAGATAGTGGATATACATATCTATCATAAAGATATCATATGGTTCAAGTTTTGAGGAAATCATACTTTTTGGGGGGAAAGAATTAACATTCTATGACATTGATGTGAATGCAATAAATGGTCAGTTGTGCACCTATGACGTCATCAGTTGCCAATTTGTCTAAATATGTAAACATTCATAACTTTCTTTGTAGTTGTCTAATTTTTCTCAAACTTATTTTGTTCTGTTCATTTAAATTTTCTGCTCCTCTTGAAGAAATACTATTTTGGGGGTAGACTCCCCTTTTAAGAGGAACCTTTTCTGTGATGACTGAAAAGAGCTATAAAGCCAAATTTCAGTTTGATTGATAAACAAGTGAACTATAAAAAGAACTCGAACATTAGATAATGAATTTTTATTATTTTCTTGAAAATTGAGTGATACATAATCAGAATATATCTTAAATCTTTAAAATGATGTTGTGTTGTCATATTTTATGAAAATAAGTTTTTATGCCGTCAAAAATTTGTAAAATTTCTTACTTTTGTATGCAAACACACGTTTTACGCTTAAAATCATTGTTTTCTTTTTTGCTTAACATTGTGTTCTATATGTCTAAGATTAAGATAATATTCTTGAAATTCATTAGTCAAACAGATCCAGAAGAAAAAGCACGTCAATTTAAAACTTGACATTGTCATTTCAACATAGTAACCATGCCTACCATGTATAGTCTCATATTACCTGCACATTCAGGTAATATGAGAATTATCTGATGATATCATAATTTGCATACTGATTGTAAAATAAATATTTGATGAGTGCAAATATTGTATCAAATGAAGCATAAATAATTTTGATTTAAAAATAACAAAGTTTGTTGGATTTCGCTGTATGTGTCTTTATGCAAATTATGCAAATGACGTTAATAGTCTCATTTTACCTGCACGTACCCTATTATTATTATTTGTCATTGTTATTATTATTATCTATTATTGTTATTATTATTATCATTATTATTATCATTATTATCATTATTGTTATCATTATCATTATTATCATGAAGCAATAGCTTTTATTGAATTTGCCTCATTATATGGCATTTGATTGTGGTTGATGGGAGTAGCTTTTCAGAATCCCCACCAATATTTTAGTCAAGCCGGTTCGGGGCGGCAACCGTTTGTGGGTTTGGAACCCTCTTCATGACGGACTGATGAGCAAGCAAGTTAAAAAAGTGACCTAATGCTAGTTTTGCTTCCCCTCCCCCCCCCCCCACACTCACATAAT
>BQKZ01003217.1:67261-82208 GCA_036244855.1 Temnopleurus reevesii
AGCCTATGAATTTTTATTCATAGCCTCCGGGTAGCTTAACACAGCAGTAATGCGTGTGCACCCCTTTGTGGGCCGTTGGAGACAATATTGAATAAATTCTATCTATCATCATTATTATTGTTAATATTATTGTTAATATCATTATTATTGTTGTTATTATTATTAGCATTATTAATATTAGTTCAACTCAAAACAATAGCATTACAACACATTTCATAAACACCCACAATAATGGAAATAGAATACAGAACTAAATACAACATTCATGATGAATTACATGGGGGAAAAACCTACTTATTAAATCACATTGAATACAATCTATACATTTGAATTTGGCTTGAAGATACAGAGAGATCCACTTAAGAGCAATGCTTGTTGAATGTGAGTTTTTCAACTTACAAAAATTATATTTTTGATGCATTCAGGAGATGCCTTTTTTTGCTTATTTACTTCTGCATATTTGGTTATAAAATAGAATGAAATTTTCCTGTAAATTTGTTTTGATCCTATTATTTTCTACAATTTATGTGCTCACAATGCTATGTAGGCAAAAAAATAATATATGGATGCCCTCACCGACCGACCCTCTGAAGGAGGACCGACCTTACCTTGTTTTTGCTTTTCACAGAACATCATTTTCAGAGGTTTAGGGGCTTTTGCTCCATTCTAGCTCTTATTTTCTACATGAAATATGTTTTAAAAAGCGAAGGGAAAAAATTCTGACTGATCAACGCAATTTTTCAAAAAGGCGATTTTTGGGCCTCCAGATATTTTTTTGCCTCAGGTTATCAATAGTAATTTTGCTTTGTATATTGGTATTGCCCAATGATATGTTCAATATTGTCACTTGCTATTTCTCATCTTTTTTTTTTTTTTATTCAGGAACCCCATTTGGGTGGACCAGGCCTCCCAGTGCCAGGTCTCAGCAAAGAGGATCAGGGAAAAGTCCAGCGCTTCACACCAGTATCCGAACAGTCCGCCAGTATCTCGGGGAGAGATGTGACGTGCGACAATGACACTATAGGTTTCTTTGTAGCTAAATTAACCAAGAGATAACACCTGATTTAGCAATGCTAAGATTCAAGATTAAGATTCGTTTTTATTGATTTTTTGTTCATAGATATTACAAAATGAAGGAATCAATTTACAATGTCAGACACAAAGTATTCATTATAACAAAATATAAGATATATTAGATTTGTACATTGATTTTTTATTTCTTGACATTCCAAAATATATCATATTATTGTAATAACTTATTAGTATGCCACATTTCGGCCAGAGTCCTATCATCCCAATATATTTTAGTGATCAAAGAAAATTATGAGGGTTATATGTAAAAACGGTACTTCCTCCATAAAGATAAATGACAATTCAGAGTGATATGATAATCCAAATTACTCTTCTTCAGGAAAGTTCTGCAGTCCACTAAAGATAAAGTCATACCAAGAAAATCTCTTGGTGTATACTAGAGCATCTGTACCCTGAGTGCTTCATACTTCATTCATATCGGGTTGGATGGCAATCAAGAACTTATAATTTTGTTGCGTCAATCACTCTGTTCTTGCTTTGTCATCTTTGCATGCTTCTGGTATACATGTGACATTAGGTATGCCAGTGTATTCCCACGAAAGAAACACATAGTTCTATGCACCTTTGTTATAGGTGTCAGATAATGATATATCAATAGAAAATAGTGCATTGTTTTTCAAAGATCCATCCATGTCCTTTTTCTGTTTATGTAAATTAATTCTTCTTCCTTTAAATCCATTTCTTCTATTATACTTTTTGATCTTTGAAGAGATTCTGGCAGGGATTTTTCTACCACAAATTCTTTTGTTGTGATGTTCAACCTTCTGCTTCATAGCACAACAGATGACCTTAAGTACCCGGTTGTGCCTCTAAATGTACATGTACCTGCCTTGTTGTAGACTTGTCGGAAACCCAGCTAAAATGTGGGTAGCTGTACTCGTTGACCACAAATTGAGCAGGTGTCACCCTTGCCCAGTCCCCATCCCTTTAGGTTGGCTGATGATGCAACTGTGACATAAGAAGCCGCCATCCAAAACTGCAACACCTTTAGCTTGTATCGAAGAGGTCCCTCCAGGAAAGTTTCCTCTGTTTGACCTCTTCCCAAGCTGCCCAAGCTCCTTGAAAGGGCATTTACAGGTATATAGTTATTTTGTATCGTTCATTGTCATGTTCTTCGCCTATAAATCCAGTAATCTGTGTCCTAACCTGACACTGACTGAGCTTCTGGATTGTTTTTCTTAATTTTGCCAGCTCATAAACCCTGGTTGGTGTACAACCTGTTCTCTTAACAGGTCACCCATTCGTAGTCTCTCTTCTGTTCTGGACATTGCACTTCCTTCTGTCCACTTTCGGCCGCATCGAAACTTGAGTTTGATAGAATTTATGACATTGTACCTACTGTGGCGCAATTGTAGAGCTGCATTCACTAGCGTCTTCTTCAATGTTGTTGTGAGACCCTCTATTTGAAAACAAAACACTGTCTGATGGCAGTATAGTGCAGCACTTGTCAATCATCTGGACCATCTAGATCATCCAAATCAATATCTTCATCTTCAATCAACTCTTCATGGTCTGTATTATTTACTGCATCAGGCAGCAAGCCAACAAGGGATGGTGGAAGGATTGGGCCACAGGACCATAGGGACTCCAGCATCCCATTCTCTGTCTTTTCCCAGCCTTTTCCAGGGTCATGTGGTTTCAAACTCTGATGCACATTACCAGCACTTCTGTAGTGTGCCAGGCGATGGTTAACCCGTTGGATGTAGGGGATCAAGTTGTCTCGACATGGAGGCAGGCGAGAGAAATCTACCCTTGACTTTGAAGTCTGTATTATTTACTGCATCAGACAAGAAGTCAACAAGGGATGGTGGAAGGATTGGGCCACAGGACCACAGGGGCTCGAGCATCCCATTCTCTGTCTTTTCCCAGCCTTGTCCAGGGTCATGTGGTTTCGGACTCTGATGCACAGCATTATCAGCTCTTTTGAAGTGTGCTAGTTCAACCTGTTTGACGTTGAAGTTGTCTTGACATGGAGGCAGGCAAGAGAAATCTACCCTTGACTTCGATGTTAATGGCTCATCTTCTCCCACCATAGGGGCTCCAGCATCCCATTCTCTGTCTTTTCCCAGCCTTGTCCAGGGTCATGTGGTTTCGGACTCTGATGCAAAGCATTACCTGCTCTTTTGTAGTGTGCTAGGCGATGGTTAACCCGTTGGATGTGGAGGATCAATTTGACATGGAGGCAGGCGAGAGACATCTACCCTTGACTTTGATGTTAATGGTTTATTTCCCACCATACGTCTCAGCATGATTCCACGAAGGGCATTCACTGATGTTTCCTTCTTATTGCCATACAATCGGCAGGTGAAAGCTTCCATTGCCTTGGTAGTGTTTGCGTTAACTGACCAGCTGTTCCCAAGGTTATTGGAAAAGTGTGATTCTTTATAGAGTGCATTGGAATGTTTGAAAATTGGATATAATAAGTTAAAACCCATTAACAAATCTTGATATAATGTAGGTTATTGTTACAATGTTCAGAAAATAGATATTATATTGTTATACAAATAGATGTATGCATTTCCTTTTAAAAATGAAGGTCATTGAAGCTGACTTAAAAAAGACAATATTAGATGGCATCATTGCTTTTTGATAATCTCTTCAGGTTGGCTGGTGATACGGCTGTGTCAGAAGTAGCCCTGATCCAAAACTGCAACAAGTTTGGGCTCAAGTTGTATCGAAGAAGTCCCTCCAGGAAAGCTCCTTCTGTTTGACACCTTCCCAAACTGTCCAAGCTCCTTGAATGGGCATCTGTATAGCTCTTATGTATCGTTCATTGTCATGTTCTTTGCCTACTAATCTAGTAATTCAGTTATCTCTGTACTTAGTTTCTGGATTGGTTTTCTAATTTTGATGGCTCTAAACTCTGGCGCTCAACTTGCCCTCTTACCAGGTCATCCATTTGTAGCCTTTCTTTTGCTCTTACTATTGTGCCTCCTGCTTTCCAGTTTCGGCCACATTGAAAGCGGGGTTTGATAGAACTTATGAAATAGTCCTTACTGGGATGCAATTATAGAGCTGCATTCACTAGCATCTTCTTCAATGCTATTGTGAGACGCTGTATTTGAAAACGGAGCACTGTCTGGTGGCAGTATATTGCAGCACATGTCAAACATCTGGAGGTTCCCAGCCAACAACGAAGCTTCTTGGAGACGATGACCTCCATCTTTTCCTCTTGCAAGACTGGTACATGTACATCATGTATCATGAGTTTCCACTGAATCCTTCAAGTTGGCACAGTGAGATATTGATACATCCAGCACTTCATTACACTAGTGAGAGCACGCTTGTTAATATACCTCCTTTATTTTTGCATCCTCTCTTTTCCTTATCTCTTTTTCCTAATCTCCCCTTCTTTCTTATTTGATTTGGAAAATGCATCATCAATTTATGAAAATGAGCTCTCCAAAGTCCATTATGCATAATTCAATTTCCAAATTTCCACTCCTCAAAGTTTTCCTAATATTTCATTTTTTACTGTTTCTTTTGGCTCCTTTTAAAAATTAATATCTATTTTCCTAGAAAGCTTGAAATATAGTTTCTTCGTCATAGTGTTTGTGTAATAATATAAATCTTAATTTGTCAAACCTCAGAGCACTTAACCTAAATTCTAAGTTGTACGGTAACAGTAGAAGCTCCATTCTTTGCTTGGAGTCTTTAAAAAGTTAAATTTCACGATTTCTTTCATCAATTCATGTTTTTTTCAAGTAACATTTTAATCTCCAGTAACTCTCTCATGTTTTTTTATCCACAATGTATTCCTCTGTATCCATTTGTTGTTTGTACATGTATCTTCGGTTCTTCAATAGCTGGCCGTTCTAATTTGCTTGATTCCTCATGCCACTGCCCATGATGTCGATTAACTTTTTGTCAATTCCAAACATACGAGCTGGTTCTGACATCCAATCTTTTCTGTTTCCTTTCTCTTTTTCGTCATCTGTTGCAAATTCAGTGCATTTTCAGACTAGCCATATGTTGCTTAAGAGCTGCCTTCTTTGTTTTATCTTTCTTTCTTTTCCGCTATTTCATCTTATTTTCTTTCAGATTCTTTCCATTTTTTTTCTTTTTCATATTGTTTCCCACAAATGAAAAATTCAAACTGACCAGACAATCTTGATCCCCGGAAAAGCCCCTTTTTATCAGTATTACACTCCTAGTCCGTAAAGAAAATCCAAAAAACTTTGCTGAAAAGGACATACTATTCCATTATTTATTATTTGATTGACAGAATATTTCATACGGGCTTTAATTTAATCTTGTGCCCATTCCCTCGTTCTCTTCAATCAAATTTAATCACAATGTGCAAGTTTCATTTTTTGATATTCATCTGATGAAACATATACGACTGTACGCGGCCTTTGATCTGACATTGTTATGCCTACAGGCTGCATTGAAAATGCATTTTAAGTTTAACAAAGCATTTATTCAGAGTAAGAGATCTATCCGAGATGAGAAATACACAGTATTCAGCTTGAGGCATGATTCCTAAAGTTTAAATCAGTGATTCAGAAGAAAAATGTCTTTTATCTCAACTTTACAGTGCTCATAATTGTTCGTCAGAGATATAATGACCAATATTTACATTCATTTTGAAAATATGATATGCATGTTATTTGCTTTCATTAAGAGATCCTTACATTGTGCATCTCCAAGAATTTTGACTACTTTGCTATTCTGTATAACTTTCATTTGTTCTCACACAAAATGGATACAGTGCACCGGTACAACAACAAAATGTTGTTAAAACCACAACTTTTTAGAGACATATGATTGAAATTAAACTAAATAGTAGTGGCCATAATTAAAAATAATGATAATTGATGTAATTCATAATGGTTTGAATTTCTATGTAAATTGTGAATGAATAAATACATTTTAAGAATTTATATCAATATATGAATAGCTCAAGTTTGTTTATTTAATCATTAATCTCTGTTCATTTAACTCATTAAAGAAAATATAAAGGTAATTAAATTTAAAACTATATGATAATAAATTATGAATTTCTTATCTGCGATTGAATGAAACAGAGGGATGAAATAAATACGGGTTTTAAGAATAAAATAAAATCTAAATACTTTTAGATAACTCAGTAAATAATTTCAATTTCAAATAGTTTGGAAATAGCCAAGTAGGTTTTGAAATAATAACAGAAAGTAGATTGAATGTGAGAAACACACTGAGTGAATACCAAATTACTCTGTATAAGAAAACCCTTTCAACAGACAACGGTGTGAGAGTCAAATAGGAAGAAGATGGTAAGAGGGTAAAAGAAAGTAAAAAAAAGAAATATTTAACAGGAGTATTGGATTGAGTAGGTAACAAAGGGGAAAAGAAACAAAATGGACAGGTGTAGAGAGAGAGAGAGAGAGAGAGAGAGAGAGAGGAAGGGTAAGAGAGAAAGGGGGAGTGTGGGGGAGAAGATTGAGATAAATTGAAATAGATGAGAGGGAGAGAGACACAACAAAGATAGTAAATTGAAAAAGAGGATTACATTGTAGATGGAGGGAGAGAGAGAGAGGGGGCTAGAGAGCATGCAGTCGTGATTTGAATGAGAGATGTAGAGAGGAGGGAGAGATTGACCCACAAGATGGAGAGAATCTTAGCTAGAATCTTTCGAGAAAACTCTTTCTGTGATGTAAAGAAAAATGTAAATAAATATCAAAGAGTTCAACTTCATGATGCATTATGTTTCATTTCACACTCTCTTGTTACATCATGTTACATTTTTTTTCTGATTTCACAACCCAAGTTTTCATAACTATTTACACAATCGTTTGTTAAATTCTTGTAGTTTGACATTTACCTAACCCTTCCCATCTGTCACATTGTAAATGCAGAAAAAAATAATCAGCTGTATGTAGGAAATATCTTGGCCTCTTCTAGTAGACCTGAAAACTTTCAATTATTTTACTGTGTCCGGTTTCACAAAAGCCTGTCATCAATGTGAAGGCACAAAGTAGTGTTATAAGCTAGTGAAACGATTGGTTTTGATTGGATGGGAGCAAATATGGTGCTGATTTTGTTGTTTGTTAGTAATGGTGAGTTTAATGAAACAGGGCCCTGATGTAATACCTTATTTGCATTGTCTACAGCTGTTACACTTTGGAAATGAAGTCCTTTGATGCAATTCTAAATAATCTCAAGACATAAAATTGGTTTTGTAATTATTTCTCAAACATCCGGTGCCAGGTGTGTTCGAGGTAACAAAAACCAATCAAAATTTGAGTTATTCAATCCAATAAACCGATATAAGGAACACAAGAAGCGTCGCCTCTCCATAATTCTGCCAGAGGGCTGTCTGATTGAGTTGAATTCTTCTTGAAAGTTTGTGATTCGTAAAAGAAAGCTGTATGATATTGGAGAAGGTAGTTGATTTGCACACAGTTGAGAGAGGAGAGTATGGAGGTGTTGAGGCAACGTTACATGCCAGTGTTTCTGTTTGCACTGGCACTGCTAACATCATGGCAACATGCAGCTCATGCAGAGTAAGTCAGCTCAATTTTTTTAGATTTATGTCATGAAACTAAAAGGGAGCTATACGCCAAAATAATGGGGGTTTTAACAGGAAGCAGAAACATTAAGTGAGGAGAGCAAAAATTAAAAAATGAGGAAAATTGGAGTACTAACAAAGAAGTTAAAAGTTTTTAAATTCTTTTTTTTAAAAATGGGCAAACAAATTTCAGACATGTTGCCAATTTGATGACCTCATGGGTGCACAACTCACCATTCATTTTGTGTATATTTATAGTTAAAAATTCATTATTTATCCGATCATCTGATCTATTTATTGCATATGTTCCAATTTTTACACTTTTGTACAGTGATAACACCTTGAAACATTTGATGCATTGAAAATACTGACCCACATAATGATTCATACAGTTAATCATCCAATTGTTACAGATGTTACAAATCATAAACTCATATTTTTATAGAGAAAAGGCGAAAAGTTGGTAAGAATGTAATCATGCAAATACGAATCAACATATCTGTCATGAAGATACCGCTGTTAAATTATTGAAGAAATTATACTTTTAGGGGAAAAGTAACATTTTATACGATTGATATAAACTTAAATGTCAATTGTACACCTGTCGTCATCAGCATTTAAAAAAAGATTGATTCCTTTCAAGTTATGTAAAAGTCAGAATATACTTTTCATAAGAACCCAGATTTCTTAAGTACAACTGTCTACAGTTTAATATGTTTCTAAGTCTCGGGGATGGTAGAAAGCTGCTATTAATTTTAAGTTGAGGACTTAATATGTAGCACTGGTAACATTTGTATTGTGAACACATATTTATGTTTCACTTTCTAGCAATTGGTTTCCAGTTGGCTTACAATATTTTATTTGCAATTTTCAAACATCACAACCCTAAATGACATTAAGCATTTTACCCAAAATTATGTTAATTGTAAAAAAAATAATGGGTTTGAATGCTATTCAGATGGGAAGGACATATTTCATGGCCAATCTCTTGACAAACCAAATAAAATATCAATATAAAAAAATAGGTCTTCACTTTGGAAGGGTGGGTTTTTTTTTACCATTCGCTTGAGAAGCCCCCTGCTGCATGTCAAAATAAAAGGGTCCACAATTGCACATTATCATTTGACAAGCAAAATTATTGCATCGTTGTCTAGGATTAAAATGGTGATGGGGTCTAATATGCAGCTATTTAGGGGCTGCTGCCCCTTTGCCCCCCCCTTAGATCCCCCTCCGCATATCCTAATAAATCATTAATTTTTGTGTTTCCAGATCTCGTTTCTGTGAAGGCTCCAAGAAGGTCCAGCAGGATGTGACCGAGCGCAGTCTGTTGCCCTGTGTTGACCTCCGTGACCCCAAGGTCAAAGGTGAAGGATGGATCCTGGACAAAGATACCCAGCCCTATGAGGTGGACGGGGTCACTCTCTGCCNGGTCCTTTTGCTAAGAAAATTTCCAATTTAGGCAAATAAACAATGCTCTTTACGATGGTAATGTTAGATTTGCAATATTTCATCGATTTTGTAGAAATTCATGTGATGTACGAATTAATATGATGCGCGAATTAATGTGACAGCACCATACAGCCTAATGCCATTCTGCTAGCATATGAATTTTAAAAAAAATGGATGTTTGTTTCATGAGTTCTGAATTTTGAAAGTTTTGAATCCTTGTTATGAGAAACCTTGATTTTGAAATGTTTCCAACATACGGCTACTTGAATGTTATGTCAGGATGTGCAACTTTCATATTCATTTTGACACCAAATTGCACAAATTTGAATCAAATTGGGTGATCTTAGGCGAAAGATGGTGGAGTGCTTTGTGTAAAATGGTGATATTTTAGAATTTTTGCTGCATTTTTGTGAATAATTTGCATGCAAAATGAATTGGTACTTTTCCAATTTGACATTACAAATTTTACTAGACCATTCCATTAAACAATTTTTATAATTTTCATGTATATCAATTGATTGGAAAATAATGAAAGACAATTTATACAAATTTTAGATAAATCTTATTTGCCCTCTTATTTGCTTTTTTCATGCAGCAATATGAACAAAAGTCCTGCCCACCTCCAACCGTAGTTCCTCATCCTCTTCTACAAGATGTCTTGGTCATACCAAGCGGATATCGCGATGGCTCAGATATTGAGCCTGAGAGCAAGGAGGTGGTCGTTGATCTTGCATGCGGGATGGCGGTGCTGAGGGGAGCGGAGAAATTTGCCCCGGGTGTTATGGCGGCATCAGTAGGTAGACACTTCAAGATATATATATAAATTATAGTTTGACAGGGCTTGACATAGGTTTTGTGTACAGTACCAATTAACTATTTGTAACGACACTATATACAATCAATCCCACAACCTTTTGAATAATACACAGGATCCTAGGGAACAATAAACAGAATGTGGGGTTGAGTGTATACCGTTGGTACAAGTAGCTTATTGGTACTGTACTGTAGAAACACGGCCAGCAGAGTTATCATACATTATCATAAAATCAAGAGTTTTATCACAAATCACTCTTGCAAAATCAACCATTTCTTGCAAATGGAATGAATAAGAAATGATTCTCAGGAATGTAGTAAATACAATCTTTCAATGTGGCATAATTGCTTCAAGCACTTTTATTTATCAATTTAGTACAAAATAATTTTCCGCTGTCATTCGATGAGCATGTAGAATTTGAATAGGTCATACACTATCACTGTTATTATTGGAATGTTTGTACAAAATTAGTGGAATGTATGTACAAAATTACTAGAATATTTGTATTACACTGATATTTTTATTTCATTTTCTCTTGAAAACACAATGAAGCTATGAACAGAGGGGATAAAGTAGCAGTGTACTCTGATGTCAAGGGCCTTTGTCGCCGAGGCATGACAAAGCAGTTTGATGGTGAAAGAATATTTCTTGGAAACGGAATTGCAAAAATGAGCAGGCATGACATCTTTGTTGCCACATCATCACCGAGGTATGTATCGAGAGCTACCAAGCTTATTGGGGTATTTATAAGATACTGTATGAGTTGAAACTTTCACGAGGGTTTATTTTCGCGAATTTTGCGACCACGAATTTGCTAAAACTTTCATTCATTACAATGCCCATAGACTTGTGTACAGCAATTTTTCAAAATGCAAAAATAAGAACTCAATAATTTGTTAGCTCTGAAATTCATAGAATTCCCTAAAATCTATCTACGTTAAAATACTAGCTTTTACAGTGGAGTGTTTACATACTTCTTACATGAATAGCTTTAAGAAAATGTTCTTTGTCAAAATAAGAATGTTTTGGCATTGGTGGATGGAGGCTTGTGGGGGTAGAATACGAGTTCACATCTGATGAGCACACTCGTTTTCTCCCTTCCACAACCCTCCACCCACTAAATGCTATTTCTCCCATGAGAGAACATATTGCGATTCAACTTGTAATTTCAAATGATATACATGTATTCATTTTACTGTGTGGTAGCTGTTCATTTTGCATCATCACTGCATTTGGCCATGTTCCGTTGAATCCTCCATCTTGCCACTAGGGTAAGTCTTGAGGATTATGATACTGATACAATTTGACCTATCCTTTTTTCAGAAAACCCCATCCCAGCTTATGACACATTTGATTTGACCTACATGTACCTTGAAATATTAAGAAAAGGTCTCCATTATCCTTTTTTCATATTTTTATCTACATTATATTTATATATGCATTATATTTTTCTTTCTCCTTGCAGTGGCACAGCAGTCATAATGACAGAACCGGTCTTTGATTGTCCCTCTCTCAATAGTATTCTACCTTCCAAGGTCTTCCTCCAGAACCTCCCGTCCATCATTGCAGGTCACGTTTTAAACCTTTAGCCAGGAGAGATGGTACTTGACATGTTTGCTGCACCAGGTACAGAGGAAGCCAACCATTTGTGGAATGCATATTCAAAAATAGATAAGAAGGGAATAAACAAACTGGGGAAATCTAAATGTGTGCACTCCTACTTATAAACAATTATTCTGTGTGTTCTTACTGCAGTGGCACAGCAGTCGTAGTGACAGAACCAGTCTTCGATTGCCCTTCTCTCAACGGCATTCTCCCATCCAAGATCTTCCTTCAGAACTTACCATCCATCATCGCAGGTCACGTATTAAACCCTCAGCCGGGAGAGACGGTACTAGACATGTGTGCTGCACCAGGTACTTTAGCATAGTGTGTGGTATATTTGTGGTGATAGTAGTGCTTACCTCAACTTTATTTTCACTCTGTGGCTATAAAGCTATGATTTCCATAACAAGTGAATTCTTCACTTCAAAATGTATTACCTACGTATGACTCTCTGCATCTTGTTGTAAGCACTCTTCTGTCTCGTCTGCCTCATCAGTTTGGTAGAATACCTATATTTCGTAGAATATTTGTGATACTCTATGTCTCATTGAATACTGAATTATGCAATTTCTATAGAAATTGTGCAGTGACTATACCCTGTTCAAATAGTCAATTAACTGATTTACAGCAATACATCAATGAATCTACCTATTATGCTAGTTCCCCAGAACTATGCTATCATAGGTAGATACATAGATTTATATAGTAAATAATAGAATTAGTTCTAACTTTCATGTTTTATCAGGAGCTGATATTAATTCTAAGGAGGTAGTTCGAAACGCAGTTTGCACATTGGGAATATGTTTATATCATCATGTGTTCTAATGCTCTAAATGTAACTGGCCATACCTCCATAAAAAAGAAAAGAGGAAGGAACAAAAATAGCACAAATTTTTTACGCCACTCTTTGAATGACAGATAATATTGGGCATAAATAAAGAAAGAGAAATTACTTCCGCATCTAAAAGTACCCTTTACTTCATAAAAGAAACAAGTAAATGCACCTACCACAACTATTGGAATATTGTTTTAAACTAAGATCAATTTTATTCCCACATTTTTACCCTCACAGGGGGAAAAACGACACACATAGCTACCTTCATGAAAAACCAAGGGACAGTGATAGCTCTCGATAAAGCGTCGAAGAAGATATCCAGAATAGAATCCAATGCCGCAGCTCTCAGCCTGACATGCATCCAAGCCTACTGCTACGATGGATGTAAGGCATGTAACAGTGACTCGGAACAACAGAAAGAAAAAGGTATAGTATGAAGGTGCACCGATGGAGGAAAATGATAAGGAAAAAGTAGACAAAAGTAAACAAATCTCATTCAAACATTCACAGCAGTTCCACCAGACAAACAAAATTTCCTTACCCCTTATTTTGCAAGGAAAGAGCACAGGTGCATGTTTCCTAAGTAGCAGGAAATATTGTTTTGTAGGCTTGAGCCATTATTAATTGTTAAACGAGGAGTTGCCGCTTTTGTCAAGTTTCATTTTCCTTCTGCTTCAAAGTTTGTCTTAAAATCACATTTTCATTAGGATCAAGTTATGTGTAGTTATTTGTAGCCCCAAAGCAATTTTTTCTGAATCTCCTTAAACTTTTGTTGAGATAGATAAGAAGGATGGATATTCATTATATTCCACGCTCGTAATTCATCAATGATTGTTAGAAATTTGTAACAAGATGAAATAGCTGAAGAGTCTGTGAGATGTTGTTACTTTGAAAACTCTTCTTGAAAAGAACAAGAAGCATTCTCTGTTTTATAGAAAAGCTAAAGCCGTAGTTGATCAGTCACGTCTGTTACAATTAGTTTCGACATAATTTATTCATAGATGGTCTTCACCCGCCATTCCTTCCGAGGACTTTTGACCGGATTCTCCTGGATGCCCCCTGCAGTGGACTGGGTCAACGACCTATGATATACAACAAGATGAGTCTGAGTGAGGTCAAGTCATACCCTGCTCTTCAACGCAAACTATTTTCAACGGTAAAACATTTTTTTTTTTTCAATTCAAATTGTATTTTCCATATTCGAATAGATGAAAATTTAAAAAAAATAAAAAAGCATACATAAATTTGCATTGTACATTATAATTGACTTCGGACAAACAGAAAGTCAGAAAAAAATTTGATTCTGTCAAAAGAAAGCAGGTCTTTTTTTAAGCATTTTACCTTTAAAAACTAAAAAAAAAAGAATGCTTGTGACAGTTGGTGTATTGGCATTATAATTATTATCAATATTGACTATTGAAACTTAAATTTAAAGAGCATTGATTGAAGCTAAAATATGATTTACGTTTCTCCATTGGTTTGACTTTAGTGCATTTGTAACTATTGAATTGAAAGGTTGATTTTCTTTGAATTCTACGACAATGTTCTTCAACTCTTAATCTGATAGACTAATTTTTTGAGAGATAGCGCTACTTTGTGAGCTGCAGTAAAAGTATTATCATAATTCAGTTTTTCAATGGCAAAATTAGCATGTTCATAGTTTGTTTGATTTAAATCGATCAAGAAATGGCTTAATTATTGCAAAATATGAAATGATGACAGCATTGCTCTCCCCAACTCAACATGCTTCACGTACAAAATGAACGCGAACTCGCCAGTTGCATACAATACCACCGATCGCTCTAACAATTCTACGCCGCTCTGTTCTGCGTGCGAATCATTAGCGCACTGAAGGAATAATGAGTGGTTGGCATTTTTGTAGCAAAAGAAGCCAGAATAATTGCAAAACGATTCACCTAATATCATACACATATTTAGGCATGTAAAGCAATTTGTGAATACATCAGCTCGTTTTACATCAATTTCTGCATCCCGACCACAATGATTCAATACCTTTAAAAAGAGCAGCATACATTATAATTGTAATGCCATGGGAGTCATATCCTAATTATTATTTTCCTTTGTTGGATTTCAGGCTGTGCAGTTACTAAAAGAAGGCGGCACTCTTGTGTACAGCACTTGCACCATCACTCTAGATGAGAACGAGGGCTTGGTGGCGTGGGCCCTTGAAAAACACCCAGAAATGAGACTAGAAATACAGGTACGTGTAATATGACATCACTTTCTTCCTTCAAGGGCAACCTTAAGATTTATATATTCAGGGGTGTCTTTTGTATTTCTTTACTTTAACTAATTTGCTCTGAGCACCTCGAGCATCTAATTAGGATAGAATGTAGACATGAGGATCCATGTGTTATTGTTATTATCATTATTATTGTTATTATCATTATTATTGAAATTTTTTTAGCCTCCGGGTAGCTTAACACAGCAGTAATGCGTGTGCACCCCTTTGTGGGCCGTTAGAGACAATATTGAATAAATTCTATCTATCATTACGTCACCCAGCGGAATTAATCACAAAATTTCAAACACATTGGATTCACATAGAACCTTATCGCTAGGGCGCTCCGGTGGTCTAGTGGTTATGACACTGGTCTAGTCATCCAGAGGTCGTGGGTTCGAGTCCCACCCGGTACAGCCT
>BQKZ01003218.1:0-26370 GCA_036244855.1 Temnopleurus reevesii
ACCGGCGCTTAAACGGCCTTGCCCTTGAAACTATTATCATTGAGATTTGTAACCGACTACACACTTATCGGTCGTTTACCCGGCGTTTTACTTGCAACTCAAAGGCGAGTTGTTCAACTTACCAAGGCACCTCGGGAGGGGGGGGGGGGTGTTGAGAAGGCGAAAAGACGAATTGTACAAATACATCTCGGGGCCAATTCTAAAAAAAGAGAATGTAAGAAGGCGACTTGTACAAACTCGCCCTTGCGCTGCACACATAAGCTTCCGTAAGACTGTCGTAGTTCCTTAAACCTTCTGCTGTTGACTTTGGACCTAAGCCCCGGTCACATAAGACCCCGGAAGCAACGCGATTCATCCCGACTCGTTGTTCTGAGGCAGTTAACTGTGAATTAACAAAGAGTCAGGGTGAATCGTGTTGCTTCCGGGGTCCTATGTGACCGGGGCATTACCAAAAAGAACATCCTTGACCTAACATCTGAAACGAACTTTTCAGCAAGTTCAATTGATCAGAGTTCAATGACCATAGGTCATTCTCATTGTGTAACAAATGAGAATAAACTCAACCATAAAAGTCTTTCGGCAAGACATTCCATGGACTTCCTCGTATGGAGTATCGACCATATTTATTCCTTTGTATTTGGGGATCCACCGACAGATTTCAAATTCGCGCCGAAGGCAGAAAAAAAACCAATCGGTCTCGAACAGGATACACAATGGTTAGGTTCACACTGAGAGCCTAACCTTTAAGGTTTTCAGGCGTCAAAGCTGTTTTTTTCTCAAACAAGGCGCCAAGGTGAATTTGCATAAGTCGCATTCTCACCTGTTCGACCAAAACGAGGCGTTTTGACGAGTTCAACAACTAGCCTTTGCGATTTATGAATAACATTCCTCCATAGAACTGTCGTAGTTTCCACGAAAATTAAGATTTCGGCTCTAAGTATGAAGCCTAATATTATCTCTGTCATATATCTTTAAGGTATGACCCTTGTCACTTAGAAGTTCATGCAAAAGCAACGCGATTCAACACGACTCTTTGTTCAGTACACAGTTAGCATCATGTGAATAAAGAGTCGTATTGAATCGTGTGGCTTCCGGGGACCTATGTGACTGAGACTTCATGTTGTGTAACTGTCGGTGAATCTCCTATTTCAAAGGAACGAAGATCGTCGGTATTCCATGTGATAAGACTATGGTTTTGCATTTGCACTTAAAATCTGTGCTGCAGTCATGTCAGGGGCATGCGCTGGACTGATGAATGCTTTGTCCAACCTAGCATCAATGCACCCGCTAATAATTGAGCATAACAAAAGCGCACATGATTTTAGTGAAAGACTTCAATCGCGCAGACATTCCGGGGAACAAAAGTCCGGCTGATGTTGGACTTTCCGGTTCGAATAATTTCGCGCGTTTTGTTGTCATTTCGTTCAGACGTGGAATTGTCTGCCATCCCGATACACTGCCTCTCCCGCAGCGCGCGTCAAGTCTGGTACTGAAATGATTTATGAAGCTGTACCCAAATCGTCGAATTTATCTCTTTAAAAAGTGATCTTTGATCTACAAACGATTTTTTTCGGCTGCTGTGGTTTTTTAGGAGTTTAAGATGATTTCGAGAAGAAACGTGAAGGTGAGTTTCAATTTGATTTCGTTAAATTTTAGACTTAAAAGTAAGAGTTAAATTGTTGTGATGGTAAATTGACTGTCTGTAGTTGGTTGGGATTCCAGAAGAAGAAAACTCTTCCACTTCACTGTTAATCGATCCGATCTGTGAAAGATGTCTTAAAATGATTGAGGGTAAATTAAGATTTCTTATGCCTTATAATGTAAATATTTATCACAAAGACATGCTTTAAAATGACATCAGTTTGTCGCTGTGAACTTGATGCAAATTTGTGGTTCACTATAATATCCAGATATTTCATATTTGTATGATGTAACAAATCAAAAGGAAAAATTTATGGATTATAGTCATAAGATTTTCTTTTTCGACGTGCACTTTGGGTGCATGTTAAATGCCTTTATGAGTCATTTTTTAAGCAACGCAGATCTCAAAAGTAGCTAAATTTGCATTTATTGTAAGATTTGATAGATCGATATGACACGCTATTGGATTGTGAACTCAAGCTCCGAATTACACCAAAAACATTTTTAAAGGATTCTTTAAATTGCCTAGTAAAATCATCATGCTCTGAATATTCCATGATATATTTTTTTCCAATTCTATTCATATGAAATTCAACCTCGGAATATTTCACAAACTGCATCTATTATTGTGTAGGTATATATCTCATTTAAACAAAATGACAAACAATTCCCTTGAGAATGGCAGTTTATTTTATCATCCTTGCTGTGTACAATTCTCTGATAAGAATCTTATTAGCAAAATTTTCACCAATCACAGCGTTTTAGTATTAACAAGTAAATTGGGACTAATGAATTCTTGCGTACATCTGCAAATTCTTTTTGTTACTGTTAACACGAGAATATCCACGACCATTGGATCACGGCGAGATCACAGGACCATACTTTACTGTTCTGCTCTTTTGTAATGATAAAGGGTGCCAGTATTCTGACTGTTCTGTAATTATCATATAATATTGTGGTTTTGTGGAAGTTGTGGTTCTGTTGCTGAGGTGGTGCTAATGATGAAGATGTTGATGGCGGTAATGATGATGATGATGATGATGATGATGATTATTGAAGTGGTGATGGTGGTGGTTGTGATGAACTTGACAGTGGTGATTATGGTGGTCGTGGCGACGGTGGTAATGACGTTCGGATTAAAACAATCCGTATTGGTTTGTAAATGTAAAAAAAAAAAATCGCCTCCTTTTATTTACTCTCTTTCTCCACCTCTTGTTCTCTTCTGTTCAGGTGATAAAGACAGTCTTCATGTTCTTGGCTGGTGTCGCCAGTTTAGAGATCTTCAACATGATAATGGTTGCGATGCCTTCCTTCGAATATTCCTCGGACACTAGAGTTCTCCGTCTCATTCCAGTGGATACCACTAGCCAACATCCTGTGAAAAGCCTGCATAGAAGAGCGTCAGAGGACAGTATCGGACCTGACGACGCGCCTGGAGGATTGGGAGAGCAGCATTCGAGATGCTTTAAAAGCGTTCACATATTTGGCACCATGACACGCATGGGGTGGATACCAGAGCTGAACCACTTCAGAACGCTCCTGGAGTCCAGCAAACTCTTTGGATTCGAGTCGGATGTCAATTGCTCCTCAAATGGGTATAATTGTGACATCAAGCTTACCCTTGGTACAGAACGCGAACACTTGGCTGGGAAAGATGCCGTGATCTTCGGCATGGTCTCCACAACTTGGGTCACCAAGAACTTACTGAGGAACGTCTTGAAGCATACACCGGAACCGGGCCAGACCTGGATCTTTTACAGTATCGAATCCCCCTACAGGGTACTCAAATGGGCCGGAGATGCCGATATATCCCAGTTCAAATACCACGTGCTTATGACCTACCACAGAAGCTCTGACATCCATGTTCCGTTCGGCTATTACAGACCATTTAGTGGAAAGGAAGCCGGTCCAAAGGACACCCGGTTTCTCAAGGACGAATTCTACAAGAATCGGACTGGTCTCCTGTCATGGGTTGCGACAAACTGCAACGATGTCTTCTGGCCTCGGATGCCGTTTATCGAAAGTCTTCGCAAGGAGATCGACCTTGACGACTATGGAGCCTGTGGTCGCAAGGAGTGCTTGCCGCGTAGGTCGTCCCGTTGCAACGAACTCTTCGCGAGCTACAAGTTCTACCTTTCCATCCCAAACGCAGAGTGCAGAGACTACATCACAGAAAAGTTCTGGATGATATCGTTAAAATACGGAACTGTTCCGCTGGTTCTTGGAACGGTGAAGGAGGACTATAATCAAGTGGCGCCCCCTGGATCCTTTGTCCACTTCAGCGACTTCAAATCCATCAAGGACGCCGCTGACTACCTCAAGCGGGTTGATCAAAACGAAACCCTGTACAGGCAATACCACGAATGGCGTCGTCATGGGGAAGTTGTAATGCCTTATCCATATCGTCCAGGCTTTCTTTGTCAGACCCTAGACCATATCTACCCAAGACCGGCCAATGACTTCAAATTTCTTGGAGACTCAGCTTGGTATAGAGACTGCCGGAGAGACCCAAGTAAAATCGATTTCAATCATCAATTTGAAAGTATAGGCAACTGGACCCCATGGTAAGAGACACGATTACTCCTAGAAATTTAAATTTATACCGGGGCGGTGTTTCACCAAATCGTTCTTAAAGTTACAAACGACTTATGACTGGAGTAGATTAATGAGTGTAATGCATATGGCATCCTCGACCATGCAGCACAAGAACTGGTACCAGTCGTGCGTAAAGCCGTTCTTAAAGTCTTTCTTATCTTGGTGAAACACTTCCCAGGATTCAGCATCACACAGCTATACGCATGACACTACGCATGACTCTATGCGTGACCTTTTATTGCAATCAATGATAAATTCTAAGTCATTAAGTAAGCGCCTGCGAGAGGGTCACCAGTATTGCGTAGAGCCATGCGCACCTATACGAACAGGGTTATGGATCATTTGATAACGACTTTAAGGACGACTGGTATCATTTCTTGTACTTAATGATTGATATTCCTATGAGTGTGCAATGCAAAAAAAAAAAAAACTGATGCCAGTCGTCTTAAATTCTTTCGTAACTTGTTGAAACGACGCCCATGTTTATGAATCACAATCCTAAATCTATAATATGCATATTAACAACGAGCAGGGTGGTGTTTCATTTAAGAACGACTTTAAGAACAACTGGTATCAGTTCTTAATTGTGCTGAATACTCATGAGATAATCAATCATTTGGAACAAGAACTGAAACCCAGTCGTTCTTAAAATCGTTCATTGAGTCTTTCTTGTATTGGTGAAACACCACCCAGGGTTATGATTCATTTAAGAACGATTTTAAGGGCGACTAGTATCAGGTCTTATGTTTCGTAATTGGTAATCTTACAATCAATAAAAAAAAACGATGGCAGTCGGTTTTAAAGTCGTTAATAGAATCTTTCTTATCTTGATGAAACACCGCCCTGATTAAAAGAAGGGAATCGATTCTTCCATGTTAGAAGATTACAGTTGGTTCCTAATTAATATTCATCAGATGATTACTTCACATTTTACTGTATTCTATCATATGAAGCAAAGTAAGTCCACTTGAGAAAAAATATGCTATAGTGATCCTATATATGAATAAATGGAAACTTCGATTCAGTTTTTAAAAGGATTAGTCTCATGATAAATGTGAGTTAAAAGACCATTCTAGAAATAAATGTGAAGAAGTATATTTTTGATACGATTTAAATTATTCATTCAGAACTTGGACGAACTTTGGCAGATTAATTCGATTCGGTTTTAGTGCATTAGCAATGAGAATATACATGTGCTGATATTGAGTGCTTCGGATGAGCTAATGTTTCCCTTTCCCTTACATTCTGTATTGATTATGATTATTATTAATTATAATTTCACATTTCACGTCGACTTATTCAAATAATACTGTTGTCTTTAGCCGCTCGCAAGGAGCTGCAAATTTTCTAGATATCATGGCTACGAATCATGTGCAAGTCATAGGGACCCAATATCGGAGGGCGTAAAATTTTAGATATTTTGGAGGGTTTCCCAAATTATTTGAGCGTGCATGCTTATCATATAAACATATCGAGCTCTCCTTTCCAAAGATGCATGTGCCTAATTGTTCAACAAAAAAAAAATCATTTAGATTTTCAGTGAAATGTGTTCTTTGTTGATAGAATTAACACTCGTCTCAAAAAGATACCCATTGAATAGACAACTTTCGTGATGTATTCAAATTTATTCACTTTTGCCCCAAGATGAATTATGTATACACTTGTTAAAAGATAATGAGATTATGATAATCAGAATACTATTTACATACATTAACGTTGCTAGGTTGGACAAACATTATAGCTTGACCAACCTAGCAACAACTACCGCATGCTCTATTCACATTTCTTCCATTGAAATATAGGATTTTATTATACCAGGTAAATAAATAGTTTGTCATTGTGCGTTTGACAAAGGGGTATGCATGAAATTTGAATACATTACGAAAGTGGTCTATTGATTACTTTTTTGTAATGTAAGGTATGGTTCCTGACAAATCGCAATCAGGATGTCCAGATAATATATCACTGAAATTTAAAAGGTCACCTTTACTACAAATATGTTTTATAGTTTGACAGTCATGCTTTGGGAGTAATGATACACGTTTGGTGTGATGATTGTTTCTTTATTAAGAAAAAATGTTTGGTTGTCCTTGAATGACTGAGCCTATGAAAAACGCTTGACGTGGATTGTAACATTTTCATTAAATTTACACAAATATTTCACAACAATTCATAAATATACTCCCTTGTCAAATAAGACTTACACAACAATTTTATTCTACTCTCTGACCTATCTTTACCTTTTAAATTTTATTTTTCCCATGCAAACTGTTGGAAAATTTTTAAAAAAGGGAAATTTCGAAGAAAAAAAAATTCTCACCGACTGACCCCAAATATTTAGACAAGTAGCATTCATGAGACAACCAAACATTTTTGGTGAAAATCGTAAACAATATTTTGTTTGTATTTGTATCATATAACGCTTCAGTTGTTTGTTTACTTAAAAATATATATAATTTGTTTTATATTAACAACGTTTTTGTTGTCTATTTACTTAAGATTATTTATAATTTATACAGTATTATAAATTGATTTTATGGAATTTGAATTTAGTCTTGATTAATATAATTTGGATTATATGATTTATGATTGATATCATTTAGATGATGCTACAAATTTGTATAACTTTGATCATATAAAGATTATATAATTTATATTTCTTACATTGTTTTATAATTTACATTATATCATTTTCTAAATAAATAATATCTGCAACAGTTGCTGGAGTACAGGGTATATATTTTTGCTACTGGAATACAGGAGTCAATTGCACGATCTTGTCTTAGTTATCCTCTTTTTTCTAAAACGTCTAAATTTTGTGTACCATCCTCTGAACATATATATCCACGTTTATGTCTGTGATAAGAGGGTAGCACAAGTATACGACGTCCTAATAAGAGGAGGATAGCTAAGGCCATTTAGTTTCTGGGTATAGGTCAGAAAAAATTGCTTTGATTAAAAGCAAATGAATCAGACGAACAGTAAAAAGGTTGAATTAATCAGACAAATAAGAAAGCTATGGATATTTCAATGATACTGAACAATTATTTCATGCAAAATAACAAATATTGTTTGCGTGATATGATGTTTGTAATGCACTCCTCTGCGACAGTTTATATCTTTTGGTCCCCCCCCCCCTTCAACCCTTTATAGCGATTGGGGGGGGGGGTCGATAGATGCATGGGTCCAGATGCATCTGTTGATTAAACATTACACTCACAACGAATTTGTGAAAAAAAAGTTATAAAAGGGTGACAGAGTAGAATTGCATACCATATGTCATAACACGCGACTAAAATTTGCATGAAAATCACTGATTGGTTATATTATTCATAAAGATCGTAACTTTCTTATTTATTGTCCTATTTACTTCTGATTTTATCTATTTTATTTATTATTTATTTTTTTTTTTGCTTTTAGTCAAAGCAAGATTTTTCTGGGCCAGACCCAGCCATTAACGCAAATTAAGCCCCAGCTCCCATTCATACCCCTTCCTACTCGCTTTCTTTCTTTCTCTCGCATTCTCTCACTCTCATTCGGATTTTCCCAGATTACAACTGCACGCCAATCTGTTGGAATGTTCAAATAATGCGCGGGTTAGAATGCGAGAAAACTCCATGCCAAATATAATGTGTCATGCCATTCATTAATGTTCCACATATATTTGGAGCTTTGCAAAAGATAGACGCATTACAAAGGGTATTATTGATTTTATTTCTTTTTTCCATCATGACCATAATTACTCTTTTCAGCAATTATTAATATTCCCTTTTAAATATTCTAATCCCTATAATTTCGAATACAGTTCATCATTCCGAAAGGGGGAAATAGAGAATTCCTCATTCCGAATGCTCTATAGTCAGAAAATGACATCTGAATCAGATGATGAAAGTCCATCTCTTTCCTCAAATTCCTGGAGCTCAACTTTCAGTTCGTCAAGTAGGTGTTCGATTTCCTCAGGATCTCCCTTTTATAAGTTCTTTACGACCAAGATATCTTCTAGTTTTCTTTCTCTTATTTTCCACCTTAATTGTGTTCTTCTTCCTTCTTAATAATCACTTTCATCATCTGAATCAGAAGGTGAGAGTCCTTCTCTCTTCTCCAATTCCTGGAGAATCTCAACTTTCAGTTCGTCTAGTAGATAATCGATTTCCTCAGGATCTCCCTTTACAACCAAGATATATAGTTTTCTTTGTATCATTCTCCACCTTGATATCTCCCTTGTTAATCGTCACTTTCATCATCTGAATCAGACGATGAAAATCCTTCTCTTTTCTCAAATTCCTGGAGAATCTCAACTTCTAGTTCACCAAAAAGATGTTTCATATAGTCTGTCTCCTCCGCATCTACTTTTTCAAGGTTATTTACGACCAGGAAATCTTCTAGTTTTCTTTCTCTTATTTTCCACCTTAAATGTTTTCTTCTTCCTCCTTAATCATCACTTTCATCATCTGAATCAGAAGATGAGAGTCCTTCTCTATTCTCTAATTCCTGGTGAATCTCAACTTTTAGTTTATCAAGAAGATGTTTAAGATAATCTGTCTCCTCTGCGTCTTCCTTTTCAAGGTTCTTTACGACCAGGAGATCCGTGAACATCACCCTCGCCATCATCAGCATCGCTCGGGCGCGGTCGAATAGATTTGCCTTAGAGGAAAAAATACACAATGTATGAATGTTATGGATATCACGTGACTCAGTCACTGGTTACATGCAGAGAAGCTTTAAAAATATTTTAGCACTTTCGACGGTTAATTTTGATGTTCTTCCAAAGGTGGCCTAAGTTTGAGAAACGGCGGACAATTTGTTTAAATCAAATTAAAGGCAGGTATTGTTTTGTTTGTTTGATTACTCGCTTCATTTTTACTTATACATGACGTGTGTTCTTCTTTTGTTTCTGTTGTTGTTGTTGTTGAGTTTTTACATTGAAAACACAACAATGAAACTTTAAAAAAAGTCTTTTCTGAATTCTGAATTCTTGAAAAGATCAACTTGTTTTTAAATCAAATGATTCCTGCACAAATTGTATCCGGTTCATTTTTATATCAGACGTTATCGATGAAATGGTCATATCATGGCTTACCTCAACATAGTCTCGTACTTTCTTGAGTTGATTCCTAACGTTGCAGATCTGCCCACCGATACCCCACATACCATACCCCGTGTTCAGCTGGGCGTTACTGCTGTAGAAATCATGTAACCTGAAATATAATCAATCAAATAAATTGAACACAGCACTATTTGAATGACTCCATCGAAATGTCAACTGTATATATTGTCTCACAGTTTCTAAAGTTGGTTCAAGACGTTGCTGCTTTTGAAAACTAGAATTGAACGGGGTGTTAGTTCTTTGATTGGTTCCGAACGTTGCAGATATGTCCACCGATACCCCACATACCATACCCCGTGTTCAGCTGGGCGTTACTGCTGTAGAAATCATGTAACCTGAAATAAAATCATTGCTATAAATTTAATACAACACTATTTGAATGACTCCATCGAAATGTCAACTGCATATATAGTCTCACAGTTTCTAAAGTTGGTTCATGACGTTGCTGCTTTTAAAAACTAGAATTGAACTGGGTGTTAGTTTCTTGAGATGATTCCTAACGTTGCAGATCTGCCCACCAATACCCCACATACCATAACCTGTATTCAACTGGGCATTACTGCTATAGCAATCATGTAACCTGAAATACAATCAATCATATAAATTGAATACAATACTATTTATCTGACTCCCTTCAACATAATTGACTGCGTATAATTTTTTAGTTTCTTGAATTGGTTCCGAAAGTTGCAGATCAGCCCACCAATACCCCACATGTTATATCCTGTGTTCAGCTGGGCATTACTACTGTAGAAATCATGTAACCTGAAATGCAAACATTGATATGAATTGAAGAGAACAGTATTTGAATGACTCCCTTCAACATATTGACTGCGTATAATCTCGAACTTTCTTTAGTTGGTTCCTAACTTTCCAGATCTGTCCACCGATACCCCACATATCATACCCCGTGTTCAGCTGGGCATTACTGCTGTAGAAATCATGCAACCTGCAATACAATAAATCAATAGGCGGGTTTACTTATATATTCAAATTTATGTGCGTTTAACTTAGTTACGTGGTATCAACCATAGACCGGTTGATAACAATAAGACTACAATAATTGGAATCCAGTTTGCATACATTACTTGTTGCTATGTCAGGCAAGCCTTGGGCAAGCTTTCGGGTTGTTAACAGTAGACTGCCCATGAACAAGAGTTGCGATTCAACTTGACTCTCTGTTCAATTAACAGTTAACTGCCCATGAACAAGAGTTGCGATTCAACACGACTCTCTGTTCAATTAACAGTTAACTGCCCATGAACAAGAGTTGCGATTCAACACGACTCTCTGTTCAGTTAACAGTTAACTGCCCATGAACAAAAAGTAACGATTCAATAAATAAACTTGCGAACAACATCAACATCCATAGTTTGGTTAAAGCCCCGGTCACATAGGACCCCGGAAGCAACACGATTCACCCGACTCTTTGTTAATTCACAGTTAACTGCCTCAGAACAACGAGTCGGGGTGAATCGTGTTGCTTCCGGGGTCCTATGTGACCAGGGCTTAAGCCCCATTCAAAGTAGTCGGGATTGAACACGACTCTCTGTTCAGTTAACGGTTAACTGCCCCTCAACAAAGAGTCTGTTGAATCGTTATTCAATCGCGGTTTCTATATGTGAATGGGGCTTAACCGAACTATGGATGTTGATAGTGCTGTTCGCATGCTTATTTCTTTCATTCTTTCCTTCCTGTCTTGGGGATTTTGTGATCGCAAGTTGCAGTTGATCGGAACATTCCAATCGAAATCATTGTTTCAAGCGTCTTGGTAACTGTGCATACCGTGCGCGAATGAAAATGCACGTTACAATTTGCAAAGTTGCAAATGATTTGCAGTCGATTTTGAACAACACCCCCTTAGTCGATAATAGTTTTGAACTTGAAACTTGAACTTGAAATTTATTTATCCAAAGACATCCATTCATCAAATATATTGTACATAGTACATGAATATACATTGTAAAAGGTTAAAGGATAAAAGGAACCAGAAAATAGCATAAAAAAATTATGCTAGTCAAGTTTTGATTTACCTCGTGACGTCATCCTCTCGATCATCCCACATGGACGACTCGGGCTCCACCCTGTAGAGCCGTATGCAGAAGTCGGGCGCGATCTTGTTGACGAGCAGCGTGGTCATGAAAGTCGACGGAATGGGCTTGCCGATGCGGGGCATAACGAGGGTGTGCTTGCGGAGAACGAGGTGGTTCTTGATCTCTCCCTCAGCCTCGCATAGCGTGGTCAGGTTCCATGTCATCTCGTGGTGTCGGAGTTCTTCCAGAGTCCCCACCCAGATGAAGAAAGCGAAGCGGAAGACTTTTTCGAGGATCAGGTAAGCGAGTCTGTGACGACAAATAAAAATGTAATAATGTAAGTTTTCATAATGGCCATCGAGGCAATTAACCACTTATTTTCCTTTCAACAGCACCATAAACATCGACGTCATCCTCGGCAGCATTCTCGTCGTGCTCATCATCATCATGTAGTGGAGTCAGAGCTCCTTAAGGCTGCCCATCCAGATGAAGAAATAAAAACGGAAGAATCTTTCTAGGAGTAGGATGAGGTAGGCCTCTGTATGATGATGAATAGATTAAAGGGAAAAAGACGTAGGCATAACAGTGAAAACGTTGAACTTTTTGTAGGGGGCAAACGCTAGGTTTTTTTTATCATCACGTCATCCTCCTTCCACTACTTACACCCCCCTCCCCCCTCCTCCTCCTCCTCCTTTATTTCTTTCTCGTCCCCCGTTTCCTTTTCCTCCTCCAATTCCTTCTCTTATAGCAACAATTCCTTCTCCTTACCATCATCAAAGTACAATTTTTCTCTGAACGGACACTCCTGATATCAGATTCGTAGCCCATCGTCCTTTTACGGAGCATAATGGCGGAGGTGAGTTGCTGCTGTGGCTCTTGCTGGGGTTCGAACCTACAAACTTATAAGATCATATTAAGGCAAATACTCTTACCTTGCCATATCCGAAGGGACATCTCTGAGACTGGGTTTGCATCCCGCCGTTCGTTTACGGAGCATGATGGTGGAGATGATTTGCTTCTATGGTCCTTGCAGGGGCTCGAATCCACAACCTAACACACTTACATACCTATCCAAATCTGAAGGAACGCTCCTGAAATCGGGCTTGTAACCTGCTGTCCGTTTACGGACCATGATGGAGGAGATGAGTTACTACTGCGGTTCTTGATTGGGGTTCGAACCCACAACCTTAAGTTCAGGCAAACACTCTTACCTTGACATACTGAAGGGACGCTCCTATAGCATCGCGTTCTTATCCCTTTGTCCTTTTCTGGAGCAAAAATGGCGGAGATGAGTTGTTGCTGCTGCCTCTGCTGAGATTCGAACCTACAATCTTCCTTTCATAACTACGATGTAACTAGCCCAGTTGATAACACTTTGACCTTATAGCACGTGCCTCCACATAATTTCCCTTTCCCCTGAACTTACAGGGGCCATAGAGGGCATTCAGCAACACAGAAACTAATACAAAGAGTATTCCTCCCCACATAATCTGTGTCTTCTGAGGGGAGGAATGATCTGCGTATACCATGTATACGATGAGGAAGGTGCTATTAGGTTATTGGATCCTCAACTTGACCAATTTAAATAGTACATATTACCTTGCCATATCTGAAGGAACACTCCTAACGTCAGGCTCATATCCCGCCGTTTTCTTCCGGAGCATGATGGCGGAGATGAGTTGCTGCTGTGGCTCCTGCTGGGCAAGCACCATGTCGACTCGTGGTTGAACGATGGTACGACTTCGAAGGTACTTCATCTTTGAGTGTTCAAACTCCATCATGATCTAGAAGAAAGATTCGTTGTTGAAAATCATGATCATTTTTGGCATCTGTATAAATGGGTTATACTAAAAGCCAAATAGTGACGAATAGTGCCAAATAGTGAACAGTAGCTATTCGGCACACTTTGGCACGCCTCGGCACTCTTTGGCAGTCTTTGGCGCTCTTCGGCACTCTTCGCCTTTTAGTAGGACCCATGTGAATTTACAGAATCCTCATGAACATTATCTGAAATTCTTAATACTCGTTTTTGTGACTCATTCTTAGAAATAAATCCTTTCATGAATCAACTTTTGGCTCAATCGCGTTGTTGTTGTTTTTTTTTTCTCGGAGGATCGTCGTAAGTTACAGATCGGGCGGTATTTTGAATTTCCTTTTCTCTTTCGTTTTTTAAAATTACACGAGGTCAACGGTGGTCATTATTTTTAGCATTTTGGTTCTAACATCATCATCGATGTCATCATCATTATCATCATCATCATTATCGTCGCTTTTTCTTCTTTCATCTTCTTGGTCTTTTTCACCTCCTTCGTCGTCTGCTTTTTATTCTCCATCCTCTTTTATGCTTAATCTTCCTTTTCCTTCTTCTCTCTCCTGATTTTTTCTTTCATTTCTACCTCTTGTTTCATTGTTCTTGCTTATTATTATTCTTCCAGTTACGCTTATTCTTTATCTATTTCTTTGCCTAGATCTCACCTGGTCTAGACTCTTTCCTTGCCGCTCCAGAATATACGTCAGCGTCTCGTAGAGTCTCCCTTGGATGAACTTCGGTTCTTTGAGGAGCTCTGTCTTGCCCATTCTCATATCTTGTAGAAGAATACCATGAAGAGCCACACACGTATCCTCCAGCACCAGTCGGTTGTACTTGTAGTGGTTGTCGATGTTCGGATACTTCTTATTCTTCTCGCGTAGCTTATCGTACTGCGTCGGTGCTTTTGCCATTTTGGGAAGATGAATGATGAAACGACTGGTTCAGAGGCTATGGATTGATATTAAATTAATTATTGTTATCATCAACGTTCAGACTTTTATCATCTGTTTATTATTATTTGTGGCAAAGCCTACATTAGAATTGATGTGCATTTTACTGTATGATTTTGACAAGCGTCAAATTATAATCCATTGTAATCAAGATCTGATGGGAAATATGGATACGTGCATGCGAATTTTATGCACAGTATAATACTCACTCTATGCAACTCTGTATTTAGATTTTATCATTTTATTTTACACCACCGCAATCAATTTATTTCTGGGGAACATTCATCTTCTATTTCGAATTGTAGATTTTTCTTCACAACTTGCCATTTCTATATCAACACACATTAGAGTTCATATTAATTGATATAATGTTTAAATCGATTAAATGCATCTGATGTTTGGAAAGTCCACTTTCTTAATCACTTGTCCCGTTCGGACCTGCCGTTAAACTAGTCAAACGCCGTTAAAACGCCGTATATCTGAAAGGGGTGTATGTCTTTCACATTCAGAGTGAAGCAGGGCTCTTTTTCTGATCCCATCGGACTCTATCGTTTGAGCGGGAAATACCTTGCATAGTTGGAGCGCGGGAGATAATTGATTTCATCATTGCTATCACATCAGTAGTGTATACTTGACCGCCTTTCCTGAGTGATGGTCCATTGCACCCATTGACTACTGCAGTATATGTACTTATCTGTTTACTTATCTGTTTACTTATTTGTTTACTTATCTGTTTACTTATTTGTTTACTTATCTGTTTACTTATTTGTTTACTTATTTGTTTATCTATTCATTTGATTTTGTTTCATTCTATTCTATCTTGTTTCATTTTAATTGTATTTATTTATTCATGTATTGATATATTTATTCATTTAATTTATTTTATACATTAATTATTTTGTTTATTTTATTAATTTCATATATTCATTATATTCATTTCATCTATTTTATTAATTTCGTTTATTTAGTTTATGCATTCATTCATTCATCTTTTAACCCTTGTTCTATTTGTTTATTTGTCTATTCATCAAAGATGAGGATACATGATTTATCTTGGACATGAATAAATTTGACCGAATTATAAAATTGATCCATTGTATACCGTGGAGTGCGAGATGTCTACATTGTGTAATCCTCTTCTTTCTAATGGTCATAGTGAAAATGCTTCTATTTCTGAAACCATTTTGACCTCTTATCATTTGAGTGGGAAATAACTTGCATTGTTGGAACGGAGGAGATAATTATTGATTTTATCATCACATATCACCACATCAGGAGTGTGAAGTCGACGAATTTTCTAATAGTCCAGTACACTTACTACTATCAGCATATTAATCTATCTGTATATTTATCTATTTACTCATTTATCTATTCATTTCATTTTATTTACTCTTTTTTTATTTCATTTCATTCTTATTTTATTTATTTATTTATTTATTCATACAACTTATATTATCTATTCCATCTATTCTATTTTTACGTCATCTTGTATTCGTTTGTTGTTGTTTTTTGGGAGGAGGTGGAGGTAGCATGAAATTAGACAGAATTGCAAGTGATCTATTTTATATCGCAGAGTGGGAGATGTTTATATTTTGTATTCCTCTTATTTTTTATGGTCATAGTGAAAATGATTCTATTTTTGAAACCATTTGACTCTACCATCTGAGTGGGAAATAACTTGCATTGTTGGAACGCGGGAGATAATTGATTTCATCATCACGTATCACCACATCAGAAGAGGATACCACAGTATACTACTGCAGCGATGTTCAAGTTGCCAACCGCCTTTTCTGAATGGTGGACCACTACACAGCAAAATCCAGGGTGTCGATTTTAACACAAATCAAAATATTCATTCCAACATAATCAAAATCGGTTTCAAAATATCTTTTTTTTAAACATTGGATGTATTTTCAATCTAAAAAGTTTCTAAACAGCTTTAAGGTTGAAAAAATGACACATTAAAACAAGTAAAGTAACGTTCGCGGCGTCGCGATGGAGCATGTTTGTTTTAAAGTCACTTCTCAAACCTTCTAAAATGACATTTTAGCAATATTATTATACTGAATTTGTCTGTCGTGTTTCGATGTCTATTATTCACTAGGCATATCCGTATTTGTTTTAGTCGATGAATCTATTATGATTAGTTTTATCTAATTTTTTTTTTAGCATTCCATTGCCAAAGTATTTGTTTCTTTATATTACCACCCAAGCCCCTAAATTTTCACCATGATGTTGCATTATTCACATTTTTTATCTTTCCAATTTATCTTTAGATAATTGGATTTAATTCAATATCTCTCTTTCAGCCTTGCACTCCCTTCTAATCTCATTAATAGCTACAAAAGGTCATGTCTCATTACACCTCAATCAATCGTTCATTTCCGATTTCTATCCGCATATCCAGCATTGGATTTTAGAAGGCCAAAGGGGGGGCGAAAAAATGTTTGGAAAAAGAGAAAAGACCGTTCTCCACTTTTGTATAAGACTACTTCTTGACAAGAAAAAAAAACCCTTTTTTCGATGCCATTTCTTCTTGATTTTCCCCGCACTGTTTTTTCCTATTTTGGGAGCTCATTTTTTTTAAAAGGGGAAGGGGGTTCACTAGTCTACATGCACAGACCACTGGCGTTCGTTGTTAGCATAAATAAGCAATAAAGTGGAGACGTTGTGGTGTAGTGGTCATGACTCTCGCCTTTCAACAAGAGGGTCGTAGGTTCGAATCCCACCCATGGCGTCAATTTCCTTCAGCAAGAAACTCATCCACATTGTGCTGCACTCAACCCAGGTGAGGTAAATGGGTATCTGGCAGGAATATTTTATTCCTTGAAATGCCAAGTGCGCTGGTAGCTGCCGGGCTAAAGCCAGGGTAATCATATTGCAAATCGCCTTGAGCACTCAGCAGAGTGGATACGTGCGCTATATAAATTGAATCTATTATTATTGTTATTATTATTATAACACACTACATCACATACTGCATTGTTCCTGCACTGCTTATAGACGGATGCATGACTATCTACACATCACAGAAAACCGAAGCCAAGGGTCCGTATACTTGCAGACTAGGGGAAGGGGGCACACACCCCTAAACCCCCTCCCCTGAATGAACTCCCGATTTCAATGAAGCTTTCTTTGTGCGGCTGCCAGTTGTGAAGGGAGGCAATTAATTTTCATGGTCGCCTGCAATTGAATGATGAATGTTCAATTCTAGGTCAATTAACATACCTGCCTATCATGTTCAACTGTGACTAATGCACTATGAAATTGGAGAATTAATAAATTGGACAAAGAAAGCAAGTAACCATTCAAATTCTCACAATGATTCAAGCAGGCAAAAGAAAAGAGATTCCCTATCATCAGCAAACACGTTTCTCATCTTTTATTTCTTTGCAAAGAACTATGAAGGATTTTTTTTTTGCGTTTGCGCCAATGTAAGAGATTTAATGGGAAGTTATTCATTTTGTCCAACTTCTGTTTCCTTATATCTAACGTATGTATCTACTACGAAGTCAGGGGATAAATGAATTGGACAAAATAAATAAATTCGCATTCAATACTTCACGATGGCTTCATAGCAATGAAAACATACAAAAAATAAATTCATCTTTGCTGACCTGTTTTTTCCAGTTATTATATTACTAGCATTTTTTTATGACTCTGTATTACGTTTGAATCTTCGAAAGAATTGAAATAAGATGATTTGATTTGATTTGAATTTCTGCAATGAAAATATTACTGAATAGTGAAGTAGATCTCATATTTGGTCTGCGAGAGACAGTGTGAATACTGGAATAAGGGTATTTTTGTTTTGTCCTTTAACAGTGACGACTGAATCGAAGTCTTTTTCAAGGGCACCATAATCATGTCTCTGATGGACTGCTTTTGCTAAATACATTCTGAATTAAGAATAGTCATTATTCCTCCCCGCAGTGCAGTTGATTAAATTTGCATATTTCATTTCGAAATTAATGTCTACATCCTACAGATGTCATTAATGCATTTATGAATTTATAGACATGATTATATGACCCCCAGCATTGTCTAGCAATATGATGATCCATGAACATATTTTATTCTTTCTAAGTTCTCATCTATATTTTATGTACTTGTTATAAATATTCTTGAACTATATATCACCCCACGTGAATTGTCATTGGAGTTGCGATACTGTGTGATCATGGCAACTACATCAAGATTCTAAAGAACAAGATTCGCACAACCGTGTATGAAATGTCAATGCTCACTTCTGTCATTAGAAAATACACTACTAGTGATATAAATAGAAAGGGATGACGGGAACAAATACACATAATTAGAAGCAAAATTGGCTATAATGGTGATAGACACTGAATGGGGTTATGCGCACACAGGTTCGTTTTGGGGTTTGGGGATATTGTTTTAGTTTTATAACGTTTGTTTTAAGAGCCGCATGAAAACTTATGTTTAATGCCTTTTATTATATAAATATATTTTGCATTATAACGAAACACTTTACTATAAACACCCAATATGGGTAATACATGTATACATACTTACCTTTCGACGACGAAATTATTTTCTGCTACTTCATTCGTCACCAATATGTCCATCAATCAAAGTCTTCGCGTAATGCACAAAATAATCATGGTTCGTAAAGATAAAATGGCATTGTAAAATTGTCTTCACAGTAGGAAAGTATACCAAATAAAAGTTGAAACAGAACTAGAAAAACGAATGAAACAACAATTTTGTAAAACACTTCGAGATCGTTTGACTCAGGTTGAAATGTTAATAAGAAGTGGAAAACGATCGATAATCAATAGGGTCTTGAATATCGTCCCTTACTTTTCTTTTATTCTTTTGTAATGTGTATCGATTGGGTTGAAATAGGGGTTGGACGAAAGAAAAATGGCGGATTTGTTTTGATGTTATAAATATTGTGGACATATTTGAAAGTGTGAACATCAATTTGGAGGATATTGGGTTTTTCCTCTTAAAATCATTTAAGGATTTCTTTATAATTAACAAAAAAAAATTACCCCACATTCCTCCATTGTTTTGGTTTTGTTTTAAAAAGTGTTAGGTTTTCTATTGTCACAAATTAATACAAATTTCATCTGTTTTCTTACTCTCATAACCAAGATTTCACAGTTACGTGTAATTTTAAAACTTTGCGTTGGATGATGCCTGAATAATGCGTATTACTGTATCTTAACTTGTGTGTAGTGTATTAATTTTCCGATTGTTTTATTGTATAGATTTGTATTTTTGTTAAAGGTGAAATCGATAACAAAATGAAATTAAACGAAATGTATACATTCTGATGAAAAACAATCCTGAATGTTCGTTCTGAATGCACTCCTCAGACAGCTTTGATTATTTATATGTGGCTCGTATACATTTCGAAGAGTTTTTTTTTTTTTAAATGCTCAAATCGTTATTCCTTTTCGTTTGTCTCTCATCAAATTCGCATCCAATCTCTCTTAGGAAAAAACACGCAAGCACACACACACACAGACACACACACACACAGACACACACAAGAGGGAAAACACCACGGAGCCATCTCTCTCACTCTCTTTCGCTTTGTCCTTCACCCGTTCGCTTTTATCTTTTCTCATCTCCTCCTTTCGAGACATTCTTTCCCAAATTGTCCCCTCTCTTCTCTCTCCCTCTTTCTCTCTCTCTGCTCCCCTCTTTCATCCCCCCTAATCTCTTCATCCTCTTCATCTTTTTCCCTATACATGTACTTTCTCTCCTACCCCATTCTTCCGCTCTCCTTCCTTCTGCTTTTCTTCTTTCCCCTCGCTCCACCATTTCTTCTTCTCCCTCTGTATATAATTATATCACTCTCTTTCTCTCTCCCTCTCAATCTATCTATTTCCCTCTCTCTCTCTCTCTCTCTCTCTCTCTCTCCCTCTACCCCATTCCCCCTCTCTCTCTCTCTGTCTCTCTCTCTCTCCCCTTCTCTCTCTCTCTCTTCCACTCCCTCCCTCATTCTCTCCCTTGCAATTGCCACTCTAACACATCGGTCTCTAGGCCTACCGTCAATTATTCCGCTTATCCCGACTTCCGCGATTCCCAATTTCATCGCGATCTTTTATTAATGCAATTACTCGGCTTGGTTTTGTTGGCATAGTTCACGTCGATAGACACAAAATTCACTGTAAATTGAATGATAATAAAATTGGACAAACTAATTATTTCCCATTCAAGCCTTTACAGCAACCATAACACACAAGAAATCTTTCACATTTATTCAGCAAAGAAATGTAGAACAGATGATGTCAAACATGTTTGGTAAATGAGATGGAAGCTCATTTCTTTTGTTTTAATAATAAAAATAATAATAGATGGAATTTATATAGCGCATCGTGTATCCACTATGCTTAGTGCTCAAGGCGCTTTGCATTATTATTACCCTGGCTTTAGCTCGGCGTATAACAGTGCACATAGCATTTCAAGGTACCCATTCACCTCACCTGGGTTGAATGCAGCACAATGCGGATTAAGTTAACGCCATGGTTGGGATTCGAACATAAGACCCTCTGGTTGAAAGGCGAGAGGCAAAACAATTACACCACGGCGCCTCCGTGTTTTCTACCGCCATATGATTGTAGAAGCTTGAATTGACATTTGTTTAATTTGTCCAGTTTCTTTGTCCCTTCATTTCACAGTGAATCATCATTGTTTGGACAATTTGAAACTCTGAGCCGGAAAAATCAAACCAAGAGAATAGCGTCTCTATGGCGATTGTCGAACCATAAATATACCAATCACTCATGTACTGAATAATAGACAAAAGGAATTTCCAACTCGAAATTCCCCCACGTATAATTATTTTTCTTCAGTCAACATCAAGTCCATATGGACAATTCCACAAGCTTCATATATACAATAACGCAATATATTGCAAATAAAATGCCTAATGGTGGTAGAAATTAGAAAAATATTGAGAATTTATGTTAACAAAGTTTGTAAAAATGTCGTTCTTGAAAATGTAAACTACATTTTTGTTGGCTAAGAACGAAAATTGTTCTGAATCTTGAAATCTAATAAGGCCCGTTAAGATCTGCGGCGTTAAACTACTTTAACAGAAACCAGCTTATCCAAACCTTGTTTAACGGCAGATCTGATTTGGACAAGCGTTCACTAAAATGGCAACTTTTTTAATTTGATATGGATAGGTTCAATAAAGCGTAATAAATTTCGCTAAATCATTACAAATGATGATGCTTTAATGTTTTCTTACTTGCTTTGCAAATGAAATAATAAACTACCTGAACTCGAAATTTCATCGTAATTTGTATTATCATATCAAAGAAGAAATTTCATACACACATGTTTATGCTTCAATAAAATATTTATCATTACAAGCTCTTTAATCTAATTGTGATTACAAAAATAACAACACTTGTTTGAAATTCGTATTATATTTCTTATCAAACGTTAATCATATACCAATTAGTGTAAATCATGATTTTGATTATACATTTGTATATCAAGGCACAACGTTTCGATTGAGCTTTGAAACACGTTTCATGCGTTTCAAAACTCAATATCCGTATAAACACCGCCTTATTCTGGCAAATGCAAATAGCGTTCAGAATGAACTTACGGTATACTTGAATAGGTGGGTTTACTAATAGATTCTATGCATACCATCTACACAAAGGTTGTTCTTGAAAACCCTAAAGCTTGCCCGAGGCTTGCCCAACCTAGCAACAAGTAATGTATGCAAACTGGATTCCAAGTATTGTAGTCTTATTATCATCAAACGGTTTAAGGAATACCACGTAACTACGTTCGGTAGCAAAAAACGCACATAAATTTGAATATATAAGTAAACCCGCCAATTAAGAGTTTCAACAACAATTAAAGGATTATGGGGTTGCATAACAACAAGTGCTGGAAATTCCCCCTGAAGCTGATTCAGGTAGGGGGAAATAATCATCCATGTATGGCTACATGGAGGCGCCGTGGTGTAGTGGTCATGACTCTCGCCTTTCAACCGTAGGTTCGAGTCCCACCCATGGCGTCAATTTCCCTAAGCAAGAAATTCATCCACATTGTGCTGCACTCAACCCAGGTGAAGTGAATGGGTACCTGGCAGGAATATAAATTCCTTGAAACGCGCTGGTGGCTGCCGGGCTAAAGCCAGGGTAATAATGCTGCAATTGTAGAGCGCGTAGGAAATTCTCATGAATTGATAAGCGCTTTATAAAAGCCGTTCATTACCATTCGCTGTCAAGGAAGTGATTATGTTTTAGTTCTAAACCCTTTTAGAGATTTTAGAATTATGAGATATAATTCAGTATTACTGTGATGGAAACCCATTTATATTACACTCACTTCTACAAACAGGTTGGTAAGTTAGGCTCAAAGAAATTGGTTGGATGCCCTCCTATGCAATTCTTTAAGGAAAAAAAGCGTCGGTCGGTCAGAAAAGATTTTTCTTTTCCTTTTTCCAACATATATTTTTAAAAATTCATGAGGAAAATAAAGGCTTAAAAGGGGGCGAAAATCAAAAGAAAATCTGAAAATATCTTTTTAGGTAAAATAAATAGTAAGGTCGTGCCGCTTTTAGAAGGTCTGTCGGTGGAGAGTATCTAAATAATTTGTATTACCTGATGAGAATGAGTTGTGCTAGTTAATATGGAAACGACTTATTTTATCATGACTCCTAAACAAGCCTAAATTTTGCAAACATCTAATCATGCTAATCGACCACTGTAAAGTCATATATTACCTACACATGTACATTTAATTTCTGCATGAACCATGATGAACCGTTGGGTATTCCCAGGTGCACCATTTTCATTGCTAATGTGATTGGCTTTAAATATTTCTAAATAATATATATAATAAAATATTCTTGGCATATTGGTAAAATATTCCTGATCAAAAAGTGTAAATATAATTTTCAATACATTCATTTCAAAAGGTATCTTAAAGTTTTATTTCCCCGCTCTGCATGGGTAATCTATCTCACCATCATGAATCATAATTAATTCAACGACTTTCAAACGAACTCTTTTCAGCTTGGTAAGGAACCAATTATACAGAGATAAAATTAATTCATTTTTAATGTAATACTTCTCTATTGAATTACTGTAATGAAGGCCAATTTTAAAATTCACATCTGCAGACGGGCTGATTAATCATTCATTGTTATATGGATTTTCATTTTTTTTTTTATTCTTTTCAGCCATTTTTAACCCAGATCCAAATTTTCTGGTAATTGTTCTTGCATGTTTTCTATAACATTCGCATTTATATCATAATTCACCATGGATCTATTGACTAGGTGATGGAAGAGTCGTTCCCAATACATTTTCAAAATTGTCATCAGATTCTAATACATGTATTTTTGGGAATTTGAATGAATTCCTCTCATGCCTTTTGAATCAGGCCTAAACCATTTTGCATAAAACGTTGCGTTTCACGGCAGGTTTGAAAATTAACCGCAACTCAACTTTTGACTAATAAGGCGTTAACTCGTGGAGGCGCCTTGGTGTAGTGGTTCTGACCCTTAATGCCTTTCAACCAGGGGGTCGTATGTTCGAATCCCATCCTTGGTGTTAATTTCCTTCAGCTTGAAATTCATCCACATTGTGCTGCACTCAACCCATGTGAGATGAATGGGTAACTGGTAGGAATTTATTCCTTGAATAAGCTTACGCGTCTAATAGCTACAGTGCTGAAGCCAAGGGAATAATGCTGCAATTGTAGAGTGCTTAGGGAATTCTTCATAAAGAGTTGATAAGTGCTATATAAAAGCCGTTCATTAACTCGTATTTTAGGACTGGTGTTAAATTTCTGATTTGCGTTTGAACGCAACTGTTTTTTCAAGATGCCGGTCATATATATCCAAATAACACAAAATATGAATGGATTATATTATCAACGGCTTGCATGTGCACCTGTCATATATGCACCGCCTTCTTCATTTATTTTCTCCTGGCAATGGTTGCAACATGGGCTAAACCCCAGTTACACAAATCACACGTAGGCCTACATGCAATACGTACAAACACGCGCGCATACATCCATGAGTCTTTAGGGTATTAGGAACATGTCCACATATCCGTTAGATTTCTTCGGCAACCAGTATGTCACAAAGACGGGTGGGTGGGAAAGGAAGGGAATACAGTATAATTCGTAGCGACGTTTTATCTAAGTTTTACCATTGTCAGGATTGTGTGGGTACAGTCTGTGTTTGCAACAACGGTCATCTGTTTCATTCATCAGCTTGTCATGTTTTTAAATTTATCATAATCATTTAATATGTATCTGGACCCCTTGGAAGAACAGAGGTATTTGTGTTAATTCCTCTTAAATGACATTCCAGCCAGTCTTTCTAATGCAAATTATTTTTTTTTTACGGCATGCAAATTTCTCTTTTATATTCTGATTTTGTAATATTTCATATGTTATATGTCTTTTTATTGATGGGATAATAAAGTACAATACAACACAATACAATAGTATACGTCGTCATCTACAGGTATCAAGAGTGGACAACGAGTCCCATCTGCCCTGTATAAATAATGATAATAATAATTATTATAATAATACTTATATAGCGCAGAAACTATATTAATATATTATACTGAGCTGAAAAGACTCTTGATTAAGTGAAGACATTAGTGGTAAAGTACACTTATAATGGCATGTCAAAAAGATATGTTTTAAGCTTTGATTTGAATGTGTTTAGTGAGGATGAATTTCGTATATCAAAAGGTAGTTTATTCCAGAGTTTGGGCGCTGCACATGCAAATGCTCTATCTCCTAGAGTGACTTTTGTTTTACGAGTTGTTGTATAAAACCCTACTCAAACCTCAGCTCGATTTCGTGTGTGCCAACAGTGCGTCAACATATTCATAAGATATCTGCTACAACAGTATAGCTGACAACAATTGCTAAACTAAACAAATCAAACATCCTTACAACGTTATCGGTTATATTACCGTCATCACTCCTAACCACTACTGTCTGTCGATGAGTCCCACTGCCTCTGTTCAAACCCTCTTCAATCCTCATCTACCCGAGGCGTTAACATCTTCATTAGATTTGTTCAACAACCAGAATATCAGCATCGACCGATAATCTAAACAAACGCCGCTAGAGTTGGAGCTATCGTATGCCGTCATCGTCATCGTCATCGTTGGTCGGAGAGTCCAATGGCTTTCTTTCAAACTCTCCTAGATTCTTATTCATATAACAAAGGTATTAACATCTTCATTAGATTTGCTCGACAACCAGCATAGCTGACAACGGTCACGAAACAAATCAAACACGCTTACAGCTCGCGATACATCATTGATCAACGAATCCCATTGATTTTTTTTCAAACCCTCTTCAATTTTCAGCTTGAGTTAACTTCTAAACGAGTTGTTAGCATCTTCATTAGATTTTCTAAACAACCGGTATATCGGCAATTACCGCGAAACTAAACAAACATCGTTAGCGTTGGCGTCATCATTTGCCGTCAGCATCGCTACCGTATGTCGACGAGTCCAATAGCTTTATTTTAAACTCTCCTCGATCCTAAGCTTGAGTTCACGGACAACTGAAACGCTATCATCTTCATCAGATATCCTCAGCAACCAGTATAGCAGCAACGACCGCGAAACTAAACAAACATCGTTACAGTTGGCGTCATCATTTACCGTCATCGCTATAGATATCCTCATCGCTCGACGAGTCCCATTGGCCCTATTTCAAACCTACTTCGATCCTAAACTTAATTTCACGCATATCTAACGCGTTAACATCCTCATTAGCTATCCTCAGCAACCGGTATATCAGCAGCGACCGCGGAACTAAACGAGCGACCTAAAACACTCGCAACGACATCATTTACCGTCATCGCTATAGATATCATCGTCGCTCAATGAGTCCCATCGGCCCTGTTTCAAATCCTCTTCGATCCTCAGCTTGAGTTTACTTCTAACCGACGTGTTAACATCTTCATTAGATTTGATCATCAACCGGTAGAGCAGCAACGACCGTAAAACTAAACAAACATAATCATGGCCTGCGACATCATTTGCCGTCATCGCTATAGATATCATCATCGCTCGACGAGTCCCATTGGCCCTGTTTCAGACCCTCTTCGATTCTCTGCTTGAGTTCGTCCATATGGTGTTTGAGGTAGTTCGTCTCCTCGATCTCCTCGCGTTCGAGGTTCTTTACGACCACGAGGTCGGTGAACATCACCCTCGCCATCATCAGCATCGCTCGGGCGCG
>BQKZ01003218.1:26519-60988 GCA_036244855.1 Temnopleurus reevesii
AAACTAAACAAACATCGTTACAGTTGGCGTCATCATTTACCGTCATCGCTATAGATATCCTCATCGCTCGACGAGTCCCATTGGCCCTATTTCAAACCTACTTCGATCCTAAACTTAATTTCACGCATATCTAACGCGTTAACATCCTCATTAGCTATCCTCAGCAACCGGTATATCAGCAGCGACCGCGGAACTAAACGAGCGACCTAAAACACTCGCAACGACATCATTTACCGTCATCGCTATAGATATCATCGTCGCTCAATGAGTCCCATCGGCCTGTTTCAAATCCTCTTCGATCCTCAGCTTGAGTTTACTTCTAACCGACGTGTTAACATCTTCATTAGATTTGATCATCAACCGGTAGAGCAGCAACGACCGTAAAACTAAACAAACATAATCATGGCCTGCGACATCATTTGCCGTCATCGCTATAGATATCATCATCGCTCGACGAGTCCCATTGGCCCTGTTTCAGACCCTCTTCGATTCTCTGCTTGAGTTCGTCCATATGGTGTTTGAGGTAGTTCGTCTCCTCGATCTCCTCGCGTTCGAGGTTCTTTACGACCACGAGGTCGGTGAACATCACCCTCGCCATCATCAGCATCGCTCGGGCGCGATCGAAGAGGCTCGCCTGCATGGGAAATATATGACGTTTGAGAAAATTTAATTTTGACGATCAGATCATTAGTTAAATTGGTAGAATAGACCCAAAGTGTGTCTGTGTGAGTAATATTCTATACAAAATGCGACGTCCTTTACGTCTTGACAACCGAATAAATTCCTTGTAATTTGATCGGAATGCAAATGATATGAACTGTTGCCACTCAGATTCATTTTAGAAACTTCAATGAATGGATCAGACAGCATGATTCTATGATGTTTAATTAACAAAGTCTTAATGTCGGACAATGTCTGTAAGTTACATGGGATATGTATGTAACATATATTTTTCTTACCTCGACGTAATCTCTTATCTTGAGTAGCTGTGCTCGTACATTCTTGATTTGGTCACTGATTCCCCACATACCCATTCCAGTGTGTATACTGCCACTACCGCTGTAGAAATCGTATAACCTGGGGAATAGTACAAATTCACAGATTATCAAAGATTACTTGACAGTTATTGCCCGATAACGACATATTCCCACGTCAAAATAAACGATAGTATCTGATTTTGAGAAGTTGGGCTTGAACATTCTTGATTTGGTCACTGATTTCCTGCATAACCATTCTCGTGTGGATACTGCAACTACCGCTGTAGAAATCATATAACCTAAAGAAAAAAAACACGAAGGATATTTTCTCTTTAAGTTTGTCATTTATTGGTTGTCAATGACAACGCTTTGGGATTAATTGAGTATCCGAATAATAACGGAAAATTCAGTAAATCCTGCAGAATTTTCCGAAAGACATGTTTGGGATTTCTAGGATAAAATCCGCAGACAGTTGTATTTGACAGATTCCACCGGCGGATTATCTTGTTAGATGTCAAGCTACCCGGCGTTTTTCCCCGAACCAATTACATTGAGAATAGGCTGGTTTACTAATAGATGCCAATTTTATTCATACCCCTGATACGAAAGTTGTTCTTGACAACGCTGAAGCTTGCCGGAGGCTTGCCCGACATAGCAACACGTAATGTATGCAAACTGGATTTCAAGTATTGCATTCTTATTGCTATCAACCGGTTTAAGGAATACAACGTAACTACGTTTGTTGGCAAGAAACGCACATTAATTTGAATATATAAGCAAACCCGCATATTCCAACGCAGGAAAACACGTATTCGGCCATATATATAATTCTAAATCCATCAATGATGGTCACGGTGCAATACCTTCCATTTGACCACAACCATGGCAAAGACATCTCTCATTGGTCAGCCCTTTATGCCACTGGACTGTATCCACTTTCACGGTAGTAAATTATACTTATATACTTTGGAAATAGTAACTTAAACCAAAACTCACCTTGCGACGTCATCATCCTTATCATCCCACATCGTCATCTCGGGCTCGACGCGGTACAACCTCAGACAGAACTCCGGCGATATCCGATTCAACAGCAGCGTCGTCTGAAACGTAGACGGAATCGGCTTCCCAAGACGCGGCAACACCAAGGTATGCTTCTGCAAGACGATATAGTTCTTCTTCTGTCCATCAGCTTCACAAAGCGCCGAGAAACTGTTAATCATTTCAAAATGTCTTAGTTCCTCGATTGGTCCTATCCATAGATAGAACCCATATTGGCAGGCCCGTTCCAGGACTAGGTACGCGAGGCGGGCCATGTCGGACCGGACGCTCCGTGAGTCCGGTTCGTAACCAGCAGTTCTTTTGCGCAGCATGAGGGAAGAGACGAAGACTAGTTCGGGCTTCCGCCGGGCGAGGACGAGGTCGATTTTCGGCTGGATGGGGACGCGTCCACGGAGGTATTTTAACCTTGGGTGCTCGTATTCCATCATTACCTGGATGTGGGAATATTTGGAGAGTTAAGACAAGATTGGATGAAGTCTACCTGAAGGGTGTTTTTCATTAACCTTGTCACATCCGCAACAAGTTAGTCAGCTCCAACTAATCAAATGAAAAAGCACAGTCTCTGACTGTTGCCTTGGTGTCTGTCGATGCGACTGGCATCATGTTATACCCTCCGGAATTTTAAACCTCATTATGACCGTTGCGTAAAAAACTTATGACATATTTGTCACGATTGGCAACTCCCAAAGAATATCCTAGATGCTCATCATTGGCTGTTGTTCGCAACTGTCATGGTTGAAACAAAGATGTTGTCTTTCACTGTAAGTTTCAAGCCACGGGCCTTAGAGCTGTAAAATGGATGCCTTTCTCCTATCTGTCCATCTCCTCTCCCTTGCTTTGTGTTATCGAAATGGTCGCATTAAAATTTAGAGCATCAAAACCAAAATAAATAATGTTTGTCCTGTTATACAAACACTATTTTGCTATATTACCTTTGAATATGACTCAAGACAAGATAATAAGATTCCGCATTATATACAAGACCATTATGTTTGTCTCAAAAGATATTAAGCAAAGATACAAAATCATTATGTTGCATTATTGGTCTCATTTTATACCTGATCTAATGTTTTATCCTGTTGCTTCATGATATACGTGATTGGAACATAAAATATTCTTCTTTAATGAAGAAAGAATTTTAAGGAGCTCCCTTCACCCTAATAATGTTTTGATTTCCACTATATAGTGACGAACCTCAAATATTTATTTCATACCTGATCTAATGTTTTGTCCTGTTGTTTCATGATGTACGTGATTGTCTCATAGAATCGTCCCTGGATGAAAAAAGAATCTTTAAGAAGTTCTCTTTTACCCATCGTGAGATCTTGAAGAACGATTCCATGGAGTGCTATGCATGTATCCACCAGGAGCTGTTTAAAATATAATATGATAATAAGACTTTAACATCAAATTAACATCTATCATGTATATACAGAAAGAACAGAATAGATGTCAAATAAGGAAAGTGTTTTAATGAGCATGCTTCTTTCTGATAAGAAAAAAAATTGTCATAGGAGGAGAATATTGATCGCTACCAAATCGTTTTCTTTCTACGTTGTTATTCATCGGCCATTTAATCTAATTTTGTGATAAAATGAAATGTTTGCATTTCGGCGACATCGACCAAATAAAATCCAAACTTATATGAAACGAAGTGTTTGCATACATCGATTTTTCTTCGTGACTATTACTTCGGCCTGTTTACGGATGTTTTATAGTGTATTACAGGAAGGTGGGTCGTCGCTTGCTTTTTCAGAAGGGGGAGGGGTGTCATTTCCAAAAGATTTTCTAAAATGTAAAAAAAAAAATTGAATGTTATATTCCGCTAGCGAGCTGACAAGAGAAGGAGGGAAAAAAGAGAAGCCTGTACAATACGTTCCATCGAGAGTTGACCTCACACCCCCCAAAAACACCAAAGTCGTATATTACATTCCGGCTTCAAGAGCGGAAAGGGGTGCCTTTTGTACCATTTTTATTTCAAGCCGTATCGGATGTTCAGCTCCCATCCTAAAACTATTTGACCTCTCTGGTCTATCTTCCTTTAAATCTAATTCATCCGAAACATTCTAACTTTAGTATGGTATGTAGAACAGAACAGTTATACCTTCAGCCGACCCCGGCGTTACAGTTATCAGTGCGTTTGAAAGAAATGAAAGAACTTGCTCCTGTCATTAACCCAATTTAAAATCTTTAACGGTTTTCATTTTGAAGAAAATAAAAGTATTCCAATCATAGAAGTGAAGAAAAATTAATCTCAGCTAAATATTCACCTGCTGGCTATACTGGTAAGTATCACTAATGTTCGGGAACTTCATCTTACTAAGGTGACCACGCCTCGGGTCGGAGGGGTCGATCTTCCCTTGGTATTTCGATGACGCACCGGAAGCTTGGTTTGCTGCCTTCGGGTCACGCTTGGCGCCGGCGCTGTCCAGAGCAGGCAGCCGGGTTTTCTTCGACATCTGCAAGAAAGAAATCAGATTAATAATGATTATAATACTATGTATTTATATTGTGCCTCATTCCTACTTGGCAGAAGCTTTGTTTGATGCCTTCGGGTCACGCTTGGCGACGGCGCTGTCCAGAGCTGACAGCCGGGTTTTCTTCGACATCTGCAAGACAGAATTTAAATTAACAATATAAATTATGAAAGGTACCCATTCACCTCACCTATAGGTTGACAGCACAATTTGAATGAATCTCTAGATGAAGGAAATTAACGCCATGTGTGGGATTCAAAACCACCGACCCTGTTGTTGATAAGCAGGACTCAGAACCGCCAGAGCCGTATACGGCTCTGAGAACTACTACACCAAGACGCCATCATAGGTAAATTTCATTTCCTTTTACCCCTTCAATTCGTCGAATTTAAGGATTTTGCTGGTCCTATTTCCTTCATCTATTTAAAGTAATGGGTCATGAAGAACACTGCAGAAAACAGGATTAGAATGTAGAATACCGAAGAAAATGAAAACGTTACAAAAAATATCAGTTAACTTATAAAATCCGTTGGAGAATGTTTTAAGGTATCACAAAGAACAACAGTAAATATTTTTAAAAAGGATTTAAAGGATTTCATTGTTAGTCAACTCTAAATAATCTTTCGCTGCAAAAAAGCTTCATGAAACACCGCAAGAAAAGATACAAAAATAATACATGAGGACTGTTTGTTTGAGACACCTTGTACACAACTTGATATTCATCTCAGACCCACCAGGCTGTGTCAATATACCAATTAGTGAGATAAATATGGATCGTGGAAAAAAAATGCATCGATCAGACGACTATCTGAGTGCCAATTTCCTCAATTTCTTCGTAATTGTTGTTTTTTATATTCTTTGTGTTTTTTCTTTTCTCTATCTTTTTTGCTTGTGATTTATTCAATTTAATCAATTTCGCCCGATGGCTTATCTTCTGAGCCTCGTAATATCCTAGATATAGCTATTGATGCAATATTCTTATAATAACATTACTTTGTTTTAGTGTCTCTGCTGTCTTTTTGTTTCGTTTTGTTTCTGTCTCTATGTTGCTCAGTTTTCATATGGTGTTTTATGTGTATATTTTACAATATGTACTTATGCAATGTAATGTTTTATATCGGTCGGCCTCCCATAAGGGCATTCCTTGTTGGCTGCTACCGTCAACCAGTTTATATATCTGCTACATATTTTCCTCTGTAAATGTTAGTGTTTTTTATGCTGTTTGTGAAATAAATGGATGAACTGAACTGAAACTGAACTGAACTGAACTATTAAGTACATTGTAGTTCTTCTTCAGGGTAATCACGTCAGTATTATTCCGCAAAATGACTAAGAATGATACAATACAATGCATAAAACAGGCCCAGTAACAAAGATTTGCAATTGCAAGTCTAATGGAAATCATGTACTAAAATTTGCGATTAATCGCAAATTTGATTGTACTTCTTTTATTATTACGGGACCCATGACAGGAAACATCAGTGAAAACAAAAACGTATAGGATGCCTTTTTATGAGCCACCGTGTACACACCTTGGCATTCATCGTAGTCCAGGCTGTGTCAATGTACCAATCAATGAGATAAATATTGATCATGGAAAAATTGCATCGATCAGACTGTCTGAGTGACATGTCCTACATTCCAGTTGTCACATAAAATTAATATTGGATTTCTTTCTTTTTCACATTTCTTTATTTGCTTGTATTTCTTTATCTCTTCGTATTTTGATATTTTTTGTATTTCTATACTTTTTGTACTGTTTTACTTATTTACTTGGTAGTTTGTTTTAGTTCCTCGTAACATGAACACAAATGGAAAGATACAATGTTTCAAAACATGACGGGGAATACAAGTTACAAAAAAAAATATAAAATGGCTTTTTATGAGCCACCCTGTACACACCTTGGCATTCATCTTAGTCTCAGGCTGTGTCAATATACCAATCAATTAGATGAATTTATTATGGAAAACGGGCATCGATCAGACGACTGTCTGAGTACCACATTTGACATTCCAGTTATGTCAGGAAATGAATATCTGAATTTTTCTATGATGTGCGTTCTGTTTTGTTATATTTTATTTCCTCTTTGTTGTGTCTTAGTGATATAACACTATCATAGCCAACTTGTCAATTCTACAAACGACAATAAGATATAACCTCGTTGTATAGGCACATGACGATGATAATAAACTGGTAATATTTTGGTGTGGTGGTGGTGGTGGTGATGATGGTGCCGATGGTGATGGTGGTGGTGGGGAAAATGGTTGCGGTAATGATGATGAAAACGTGGAAACTTGGAGATGGGGCGGTAATCACCCAACAATTTTGGGAGCGTGTAAAATTGTTATTATTACCCCCCCCCCCCTTGATGATGACGATGGTTATGATAACGGATAAAGGAATAAACGAAAAGATAATAGGGTTATGAAACCATAAAATCTAAATCATTAATTTTGAATATGTACGATGGTTTTATAGCAATTTCCGTTTTGATCATCTCATTCTTTGTATATGATTGTTTTAATTTCAAAATAATTGAAAATGAATGATCTGATGTGATATTTTAAAAAAATTCTGGTGATCTTAAGCATTTTCGAGACATAAAGAGCTTTCCCCACACCACATTGGGTTACGAACGAACGCCATAAAACCACTAGCAATATCACTATTGTGGCATTATCAATATAATCATGGCATTCAAGCTTTAATTACAATACTATCAATAGCAAAATACTAAGCCTAATGCAATAAGTACCCCTTCTGCCCAGTACATACATTACATGTATTCATCTCCCAACTTTACAGGACAATACCTCGCACAGGCATAACAATAGTTTCACGGATTAACGCCAAATATGATTAATGTAGCCATATCAATCAAGCTTGATACTCGGACAATCTTCCATTTCATCAAATGCCTAATTGGCGTGGTTTAATAAATTGCACTTCGGTACTAAAATTATTATCATATGGTTGAGTAGGAGGAATAGCCTTGTTACACCGGTAATTACTTATCATTTCAAGGTTCAAGCGTGGAAATATTGCTATATAAATATGCTAATACAATGTACATAATACAGTATTCTTCTTACATGCTTTTTGGTTTTTTTCTTAAATGCCATGTATCTATTTTCCATGTTGAATCGGTGAGTTTTTAACTGTTATACGAAGTGCTGATAATCAACTTGAATTGTTGCATAAAATCATATCTGTAAGTCGTCAATTCATTAAAAATGCTCTTCCTTAACCAATTTATCATCTATTTCAATAAGATATAATCTTAATTGTATTGATGATTTAAATTCTCTTTAAAAACGTTCTCGCGAAACACACCTGTTTCTGTTTCTGACTATTACTACCGCTACCATCATTATCATCAGCATCGACATCATCATCATAGCTAACTCTTACAGTTCCCTATGCTGTAAACGATCTAGAAATGAAAATGTACATCCCCTTTAAACATCTACCATAAAAAGCGGGCCTGTTTCTACTACCACTACTCTCATCATCATCATCACCACCATCGCCATGCTACCCTTCCGCTTGCCTCTAGCTACCGTGTTCCAAGGATGCAGTAAATGAAAAGCATCTTGAACTTGACCCAGTGAAAATAATATCTTCCGTTACAATACGACCGGGGGTGTTTCGTCAAGATTTGTCGCAGAGACAATAAGTCAGCGCTGACAAATTCCTTGATTGTGATTGGATGAAAAGCACTATCGCTTACAGTTGCTATGGGAACTGTCGGAAAATGGCTCCTTGTCGCTGCGACAAATCTTGATGAAACAATCCCGGGCCTGCCTGTACTACCAATACTCTCATCATTATCATCATCATCATTATCATTGATACCCTTTCGCTTGCCCCTAGCAACCGTGTTCCAAGGGTGCTGTAAACAAAAGACCTTTTGAATTTGACTTAGAATTAAATGTTCATTCCCTTTAATCAGCTTCCATTATAAAACGGGCCTATTTCTATTAGCACCATTCCATTCATCGTCATCAGCATCATCATCACTATCATCATCATCATCATCATCATCATCATCATCATCATCATCATCGTCATTATCATCGCTCCTCTTTGCATACTCCTAGCAATCGTGTTGTAAACGAAAGCCTGTTTCATTCCTTTTCAACATCTTCTTTGGACAAGCCTCTTTCTAAGCAGACTACCAGCCCTACTATCCTCCTCCTCCTCCTCCTCCCCGTCCTCCTGCTCCTCCTGCTCCTGCTCCTCCTGCTCCTCCTGCTCCTCCTGCTCCTCCTGCTCCTGCTCCTCCTGCTCCTCCTGCTCCTCCTGCTCCTGCTCCTCCTCCTCCTCCTCCTCCTCATCATCATCATCATCACCATTCACAGTTCTACCCTCTTGCATTCCCTAACCGTCTTCCAAGAATGAGGTAAGAACGAAAGGCCTTGACTTAGAAGTGAAAATATTCATTCCATTTAAACATCTTCCTTGTACCAGCCTGTTTCTAAGCAGACTACCAACACTACTGCCCTCATCATCTTCATCATCCTCATCATCATTGCTCCCCTCTTGCATGCCCCTAGCAACCGTCTTCCAAGGATGCGGAAATCGAAAACCTCTCGAACTTAACATAGTAGTGCAACTGTTAATTCCCTTTAAACATCTTCTATAAAAAAAAAAAAAATACAGGCATGTTTCTACTACCACCACTCCACTCATGATCATCATCATCATCATCATCATCATCATCATCATCATCATTATCATCATCATTGTCCTCTGGAAAAAGCGCTACATAAATTCATCCTAGCAACCGTGTTCCAAGGACGCTGTAAACGAAAACGAGCGTAACCAAGTATTTGAATGTTCTTTCCCTTTAAACATCTTCCATGAAAACGGGCCTGTTACTACTCACACGACTCTCATCATCATCATCATCATCATTGCTCCCCTCTTGCATGCCCCTAGCAACCGTGTTCCAAGGATGCGGTAAATGAAAGGCATCCCAGGAATCTCCATCTGCTGGGAACTGGGTCCTGCGTCCGATGCACTCGATCGCGAGGGAGACAGAGATAGAGAGAGATGGAAAAGGGAGAGGGATGAGACGGAGAAGGGAGAGAGATGAGACGGAGAAAGAGAAGGAGCGGAAGGTGTTCGTGTGTATGTGTATGTATGTGTTTACGATTCACATCTCCCTTGCGTATAGTGTGGGAGAGAGATAGGAAGAGGCAAATGTATGTCAGTCATCGGCTTCCATTATCCCAAATGAATGCCAAGGTCATCGAACAATTATTCAGAGAATGGCGGCAGTCATCCGACTGGTTGTGATTCCCTTAAACAAACTCGGATGCATTAAAGGTATACCTTGTCTGGCTAAAAATTATAATCAACATATGAATAATTCCAGAGCTTGTTTTATCGTCGCAATTTGGCTGAAAAAGTTTTATCATCGCATCATTATTTCTGAAAAGATCAAACGCAATTTTGTGTTGTGGCGTTACAAAAATGTGAAATTATATTTTTGCACGCTATCCAACATACCTTTTTATGATAAATATTTTGGGAAATATCTCCTTACAACACCTTATCAAACATTATATCATAATGCTGCAGCAGATGATGATGGTGATGCGAAATAGACACAGGCTACGCTAAAGTAATTCCTAACCGTTTCTATCAATTATTTTTGTTTTCAAGCAAATATGGCTGCAGAAATGCTTTGTACTTTGCAATTTTTCACTTTTTAACTTTCCAATTATGCAGTATAGAAAGCCCTTGCCAGAAGTCATTGTATACTTTCGGTTCCGTTGAAATAGTAAATTATTATGCATCTCGTACTGACAAGTTTACAAAAATAGTTAAGTGATTCGAACATTGAATTCCTATTTCAAAATCAAATATTTCTTTCAGTTTCACACGGTTTTCATGGTTTTGGAATATTTAACCTACCGTATGCCGGTATATATCGACCATTCAAAATATGATGAACTTTTGAAACAACGGATCTTTTAGATATGTCATCAGGTCGAACGAATCGAAAGCTTGCCCGAGACTTGCCCGGACATAGCAACAAGTAATGGATGCAAACTAGATTCCAAATAGTGTAGTTCACTAACCGGTTTAAGGAATACCATGAAAATATGGGTGTTGGCAAGAAACGTGCGAAATTTGAATCTTTTGCTAAAGGACACACTATTTAAATTCCTTCTCACTTGTCTGCAAAAAAAAAGAGTCTTTAAAAAAGGCCATAAAAGTAAATGCTAGGAGCAATAACATTCAGACTTGAAGTTTAGATCATCTTATATCCTTCATCTCCATGAAATATGAAGGGTGAATTTCAGCTCATTCTCTCTCAAAAGCATCTAAAGAATTTAAGTATCTATGAAATTGCTTGGAGCATGTTCGGATATGAATGTTTGCACAAGGCTGATAAAATGGCCCTAAAATCTCATTTTGACCAATTCCTGCCATTTCGAACCACTTATAGTTCCTCTTAATGCCCATACAAACAATATTACTGGAATGTGTGCCATTTAATCTATCTTATTATTTCTTTTGATCATAATTTGGCATTGACCATGCATGGACGTCGAGGTTTTACACAACCTAATTGGTTATGGGTTATGAAAATATCATCTGTCCATCCTGTCATGACCGTTCAAGATTTTAACTGGGTGTAGCTTGACATCACCATGTGTGCCCTATTTTGTTACACTGTGACATTTTTAGAATGATTGTGAATGATGTCATTGAAGGAAAGAGAGCTTGTTAATGATAAATTGTTCGAGAACTGGATAAAGAGTCGTGTTGAATCGTATTTAATCGGGGCTTCTATATGACTGAGGCTTATGTTATAGGAAAATAGTATACCGTAATGGTTATGAAAATTAGTCAGTTCATTATCCCAAATGTACATTGTTTGAAATATCCATTCATCTGAAGAAAAAAAAAAATAGACAGGCTAGTATTGTTGCAAAAGGATTATTTGCACCAAGGTTTAGTTACGGTTTGTTATTCCTGATGGAAGTATTTGTCTGCTTTTCCACCAATTTAAGTTACGGAATGACTTCAGAATAATGACACAAAAGTTTGGATTAACGAATTTTCCCCGTTTTGTTATGTATATTTTTGTTTACATGTTTCGTATATTGCGCTTTACGTGTTTCAGAATAACAAAATGGACACCAAAAATAGGCCTACTATAAAATACCTGACAGGTTAGACAGAAACCTTTTGCTTCCATAATGTGCTGATCTTTTTTTAAAGGAATCTACAAATCAGCTTTGCTCTCTCCCTCCTTGTTTGGAGTTATTTACAGTAAATGGCTGATGAGAGCGATGATCAATTAGTTTACATGCACATATCTCACTATGATTCCAATTAGAAGCAATGGTAAATACCCCCATTGACATGAATAAACGTAAGGTATTCAATACAGTTGGTATGAATCTATATGAAAATAATCATCGGATGCATAACTGTCACCAAGCATACCAATCTGTGCTACATGTGTTTGCTTGTATATATTTAGACAAATTGTGACGTCATACCATAGCCCTAGCTTGTCATCAAAGGTATCAAGACTACAAACAATATATTAGATTACAACCGGGTTTCCCCCTTTATACATTCCAGAATAGAAATATACACCAGTGGATGTACATCCGTACAGTTAAAAATATCCATGATCTGACAGAAGATGTGACTGGAAAACCGGCCTAGAGAAGGTTTTTTTGTTTTTTTTTGGGGGGGGGGCGTTTTTTTTTCTTTGTTCAGTAGAAAACAAGTCATTATACACAAATGATCAAAATAGATAAATACATACAAAACTGAAAATAAGCAAAAAGATAGTTTGTTGAAATGATAAAATTACAGTTGGAGCAATCCATTTAGATCCATTAACATATTGGCTCTGTTGTACCTGGAGGGGATGGGGAGGTGCAAAATAATTGAGTTTGGCCGGGAGGCAAGAAACGAGTCCTAGAAAAAAAAATCATTTGGTGGATACCCCTTTCCCAATACACATTTTGCCTGATAAAATTTCGAGCAAACACATTGAATCCAATTTATCAATCTATATAATATGAGCCTTAAATTACTATTATCATTATCAGTTGTGATATTATGTCTAATCATAAAAATATATATTTCCCTTCCTATTCTGATTATTCTTACCATGTACTTGCCATTCATCCGTGAGGAGTTGTGTTTTCCCTGTGATCATAAAATCAACAACCGACACTCCTGTTCATAAATAGAACCGATNGGTGTAGCTTGACATCACCATGTGTGCCCTATTTTGTTACACTGTGACATTTTTAGAATGATTGTGAATGATGTCATTGATGGAAAGAGAGCGTTGTTACGGAGAGGGTAATGATATGGTTTTAATAATTGAGTCAGTTTATATCCCAAATGTACATTAATCATAATTCATCCGAAAAAGGATAGACAAGTTAACACTTTTGCTAAAAGATTATTTGATCAAAAATTTAGTGATGTTTGTTATATCTGAAATAACGGTTTGGGTGCATTTACATCAATTTAAGTTTGGGAATGACGATCCATCGGAATAATGCCACAAACATTTGGATTAACGATATATCATAGGCTTCGTGACGCTAATACACACGGCGTTTTTATTTGTTTCAGTATAACAAAACTTAAGAATAGGCCTAATGTTAACTGACCATCGCTATAAAAAATATTTGACAAAAATTTCAATTTTTTGTACAAATATATTTCTACAAATGAGCTTTGCTTCCTCCTTACTTGTGAGCTTTTTTTGTTGGCAAATATTTTTAAAGTTGCAATACAGGCGACCGATGACCAATCATTTCAGAGCGATTACCGATCAGTTTACACGTACATAACTCGCCATGATTATATTCCAATTATATTTAGGAACATGGGTAAATACACCTAGTTCACAAGGATCACCAAAATATATTCAATACAGACTGTGTTATGACTCTATGGAAGTAATCAACGGATGTAGATATGTCATCAAGCAATCTGTGCTGCATGTGTTTGCTTGTATATTTAGACCAATTGTGACGTCATAACATACCCCTAGCTTGTCATCAAAAGTATCAAGACGACAAACAAGATGTTAGATTACAACCGGGTTTCCCCCTTTATACATTCCAGAAGAGAAATATACACCAGTGGATGTACATCTGTCAAGTTAAAGATATATAAAGCCCTGGTCACATAGAGCCCCGGAAGCAACACGATTCACCCCGGAGATCCGGGGCTCTTTTTGGCTCAATCGGGGTGAATCGGGATACACTTTCCCAAGCTCGAGTGCTGATTTTTCTATGTGACCACAAACACGGCCAAAAACAGCCAAAAACAGTCGTGTTGGGCTCCCGATTCACCCAGGAGATCCGTGTTGGAACCCGATTGGCCCCGGAAGTAACAGGATCGTCCCCGGAAGCTACACGATCGACCCCGGAGGCTGAGCCAACTGCTCCATACCATGGTTAAATGTTATGGTAATTCTCAATGGCGAAACCATGGTAAAACCATGGTTCATTTTTACCTGGGCGGGGTGAAGCGGGGTGAATCGGGGTCCTATGTGACCAGGGCAATCAGAATATGTGGCCGGAAAACTGTTCTAGAGAACGTTTTTTTTTTCTAGGGGGGCTGGTTTTATTCTCCGTAAAGTAAAAAAAAAAATCAAAATACACAGAAAATGAATATGCATGAATACTGAAAAGAAGTTAAAAAATGAATAATTGAAATAATGAATTTACAGTTGGAGCACTCCATGTAGATCCATTAACATATTTGCTCTGTTGTACCTGGAGGGGGGGGGGGGTGCAAAATAATAGAGTTTGGCCGGGAAGGAACAAACGATCGAGTCCAAGAAAAAAAATCAACTGGGGAAAGGGGGGGGGGAGGAGGGTCGCTACCACTGGGTCCAAGTGTCACAATATCAATGGCGTTTGGAGAGGTCTTCTACCATATAGCCTACATTAATTCGTAATATTATTTTCACTGTTATTTTGGTATATGACAAACTAGATAGCATTATTCACTTCACATTTATAGCCTGATAAACACTGATAAAGCAAACATTTTTAATATTTGTAGACACATTGAATCCAACTTATCAATATGATATGAGCCTAAACATTATCATTATCAGTGCTGATTTTTAATTTTGTATAAACATAATAAAAATATATTTTCTCTCCCTAATCTGATGGATCTTACCATGTACTTGCCATTCATCCGTGAGGAGTTGTGTTTTCCCTGTGATCATAGNTCTTACCATGTACTTGCCATTCATCCGTGAGGAGTTGTGTTTTCCCTGTGATCATAAAATCAACAACCGACACTCCTGTTCATAAATAGAACCGATCATCATCAAAGATCCCCCATCATTTTCGTGTATTTTCGTAGCACGACAGAAGATATCTTCCAAAACTCTCCAAGCAAAATTTAGAGATGTTTCGCTCCAAGCGTTCGGGTGATTGAAGAATCAAAATAGGCTATACTCGCGATATAGTTCCTCTCACATGCATCGACTTCGAAAAGTGGTTTATGGAGTTGAACGATCATCAATAAAACGCTCTCCTCCCAATTTTCCTCAGAGAAGCCGCAATATTCCCATCAGACAGCCGAAAATATATTCCAAAATCCTTCCCGTAAAATTGAAAGAAACATTTCTTTCCAAGCAGTCAAAGAACTCGTCCTAAGGAAAGTGGTGTTAGTGTTTTCTCTCACAGAGGCAAGAACGGGAAGGCGAAAGTGAAGTGAGCGGCGAAAGAATTTATGTAGCTGACGACCGATAAATGCCCATGTCGTGTGGGATGGATAAGATCGATTGAACGTGTACCTATTTTATTCTTACCCTTCCAATCGTCTGCATTGTCTGTTATACTAGAGGCATTGACGGTTATTGATTACAGATGTCTCTGTACGCCGCCCACATCACTGAAGTACGAAATGTTGAGGGAGAGGGAATGTTTGCGAGTGGTGGCGCCATTATTTTCGAAGGGTGGTGTCAAGTTGAACTAGCTTTTTAACTTTTCGTTGCGCGGTTTTTGATTGAATGTTTCTCATCAATTTGTTGAATAAAACCGTAAAAAGTCCAAGAAATCAGGGCAATGCGGACGTTAAACCCAACATATCATCCCATCATTAGACAAAAAAATGTTTGGATACCCTCAACCGACTAACCCTCTGAAAATGGTGTCAAGTTGACATTGTCTGATTGTATTATAACTTTTCGTTGTTCAGTTTTCGTTTATAACAGAAATACCTGGTGGGTTCATTTTTTCTGATTTTTTGTTGTTAATGTGTTGATAACAACCGTGTAAAAGGCAGAAAACCCAAATAATGAGCATGTTAAACCCAATAATATTATCCCATAATTTCTCATTTCATAAGGCAAAAAAAAAAAAAAATGTTTGGATGCTTTTAGCCTACCAACCCTCTGTAAATGGCCCGACCTAAACTTTCTTTTTCATTTTTTTCAATTTGTTTCACTTTTCAGTCAAATTTGAAAATCACAGCAAAATCATTAATGAAAATATGGAATCCAACCTGAAAAGTAATTTTAAATGACCTTTGGCTTATCACTCCCTTCCAACTATATAGCGCTAAATAAAACATAGCCATGTTATGTCCCTATGCCCTCAATTGCTAACGGAATGGTGTGAATATTGTTGATAATAATAATGAAGAAAAAATCAGACCGAACTACATTATTTTTCAAAAATAGCATTTGAAGGCATCAAAGCATTTTTTTTTGGGGGGGGGGGGGGCCTAAGGGGCGAAATGGTAAACCATATTCAAAAGTTAAGCTGGGGCACATAAGGAGGCCAAGAGATGGTCATTGTTTATATATATAAAAAAGGAGGCTTGCTGCTCAACCTTGCCCCTTCCAGTAAATTAAGGTTCTTGGGATGCAAACCCTTATTTATGATTTTGGTGTTGATGTTGTTGTTGTTGTTATTATGCAGGAATTTTGGCGCCCTCTCACAACAAACGTGTACCCCCCAATAATTAGACAAGCAAACTAAAATTCATATTCATATATCTAAGACCTGGTATACTGCATGTCATTGAAATATTATACTATTTGTCTATTGTCCGTTGACTTACATTTTTCTGTTTTTTTACCCGAATAGCCCCCTTTTCCAATGCACTGTGCAATTCATTATTTTGACGATAATTTTGTTCAAAATCAATTAATATTTTGTCCATATGAGCTTCGGATAAATGAATATTTTTCTAACTCTTAAATATCATCTTCTTCTATATCAGGTTTTACGACACTCTTATGCCTTTCTTATTCATAACTCTATATGTATTACATGCGTTGGTATATCAGATCATTATTATATCATTTTATGACTGTCATCATAATTGTTTTCATGCACTCTTCTCCCAAGAGGATTGCACAAACTTTTGAAATCGATGGTAGACATTATCGTCAATGTATAAGTTATTGATTTATGTCGACGACTTCTCCATCTATTAAAAAAAAATCGATTTCATAACGCTCCAATATATTCTGACATTATTGATTTATTGATGCTATCAATTATTACCGTCATTATAGTTTTCCTGCATCCATGGATACAGTACACTATATAATCAATTAGTTAAGTGTCCCCAGTCGTTCCTTAGAGTTTAAGCGACTTGCGTTAATCCGTATGAGCAGCGTTAACAGAAATTTTTTCTTTAAACGAAGTGAAATGAGTCTAAGCCCAAACAGAGGATCTCGCAACTTTGTCGTTGAAATGGGCCAGAAAGTCAGTATTAAAACATGAATTTATTGTCTTCCAGATAAAGATGCATCCCAAACATTGCTTTAAAGTATGGATTTAAAGCAAGCTCAACAATGAAGCGTAAGTATTTAGGGCTGTACTTCTGTAAACGTTGATTATAAGCGTGTATTTTGTGTGTGAGTTTTTGAATTGGTAAACTCAAATGTCAATTGTATTAGTCCCATTTGTTTAGAACTGCGTAGGCCTACGGTTATTTTAGTGTTTAACTTGCCATCTACATTTATTTTGAACCTGCATGATGGTGAAAGAAGAACATTAGATTAAATTATTTCGTCGATATTTTGAATTCATAGTTTATATTTTACAAGATTCGACAGAGGCCTATATTATACAGGTAGTACTAATATGTAGGTATCAATGTTCTGAGAGAGCTTAACTTTAATTAATTTCTGAAAGTAACTATGAAATTTATCTGACATGGACTTTTTAAACGAAAGACACTCTTTCATTTATGAATATTATTAGGCCCAATCACATTTTCATGTTTAAATGCATTTAAATTTCTAGACTCTTTATGAAGATATGGAGGAGAATATAATTTTTTAGTAGAAATATTTTTGGCCAAGTCTAAAGAAAACAAGGCTATTTGTAAACGCAGTGGCTATCTTTACGGTACCGTAAACGAATTCCTGTGGACTATTTTTACGGTAGATTCTGTCGCGCATGAGCATTAGGGAAATTTCGGACTTACTAATATTTCTGTCAGAGAAAACTTAACGTGCGAATATGCGCTCTGCCAGCTGCTGGAAAGCCATGGCTAGCGCTCGCCGTGTGTGCAATGCAGCCGCTGCTCAGCATCTGCCGAGCGAGTACGTGTGGTTCCGTGCGCCGACAGCGCTGGGGAGGTAAACCGACAGCCAAGGCCTCGGAGCCGTTACTTAAAAAATTAAGCAATTTTCCCGATGCCCATACGCGAAGAGAGGTGCCGTAAAAATAACCCACTGGAACTAATTACGGTACCGTAAAAATAGCTATGTAGTGTATTTTTACGGCACCGTATGAAAGGCATACGGCATAGAACGAAGAAAATATTACAAGTCAGAAATTTTCCCGATGCGCATGCGCGACAGACGCTGCCGTAAAAATAGTCCACAGGAATTCGTTTACGGTACCGTAAAGATAGCCACTGCGATTTGTAAATATTGAATTGTTTCTTCTTTTTTTTTTAAATTCATGAAATAATTCATTTTATGCTGTAGTCTCAGGGGAAATATGCCTATTTTTATTCCTATTTGAGATATTTTAGTTGTGTCAACGATTTTTGTTGATTTCAATTCATTTCAGACCAACAAAATCTCAGGATATTTCAGGAAAGAAATTCCCCGACTGAATCCGGGAATAGGTCTGTAATTTGATGCCTGAATATTACTAATCTTTAAAATGTGCTTTTCTGCTTTTCTATTCTAAACAGCCATTGAAGTAAATGAAGACAATTTTGATTCCCTTCTTGCCTATGATGATCTCTTTCTTGATTACTTCAATGCATTTCTTCAATATCCGGTAAGTACTATAGAGTTTTCTTTCAGGTATTGTCTTCAAAGTGTAGATTTGAGTACATGTAGTTTATTTAAGCTTTTCAATGGGATGTGAAACTATCCACAGAGTTGATAAATCCTTAACACAATTACATGAATATGAATTTACCCAGGAGGTTTTTTTTATTTTTTTTTTTTTTTTTATAGCTTTCCAGGTTGTAGGGTTTGCCTTCTATTGATAAGGATGGAGGGATAAAACTGTATATTGAGTCTTTACAGATAAATTAGAACTTACTGCAAGGTTGCGTGCTGTAATTTGGAAATTTCTCAATATCTTTTGGACAAATTTTACAGATGATACATAATACCATAATAGTTTTAGGCATATGTCTCCACTGCAGATTGTGCAAGGCACTTTGCATTATTTCCGTGGATCAGCTTCTTGCCCCCAGCGCTCAAGCATTGCAAGGAATGAATATAATTGTTTGGTACTCATTTACTTTACCTATGTTGAGTGTAGATGTTAGCTATTCATGATATTTTTCACTGTCAGATTATTTTTTTTTTAATTTTTCTTGTTAAGAAATTAAAGCTTTTCTTTGGTTTAATCTGGGCTCCGTTACTTAAAAGCCTTCAAATCGATCATACAATTGATATCAATCGTAAGTCTGTGGGAATCCATGTACCAAAGATTTGCAATTGACTGCAATCTGTTCTATGTTACAAGCCCCTGGACACATAAGCCTAAATAATTCTCATTAAATATGACTGATTATTTTCTACTTCTTCCTTTTCCTCTCCATTTTAAACAGGCCTTTCCCCAGCCCCTGTACTACAATCGTCTGACTGGGTCGTTCCAGGAGGTCGAGGATGACACACCCTACGGAGGTCCTTCCCCAGGCCGGGACCATAGGAGGTTCTACGGACCGGGGGATGCAGAGCGGGAGAGGATCATGGATTGGGCCAGGAGGGAAAGATTACCTTTATTTCTCAGGTAAATAAGATTTTCTTAGAGGAAATGCATTAAACGAGCCCAGGAGGCAAGAAAAGGTGTCAAATTTGCTTATATTTTGTTGTAGAGCAGTTGGTAGGAGCAATGTGGGCAATAGGCACTTCAGTAATTTATGTGAAAGTCCTTTGGAAGTGATCAAAATATGATACCTATAATAAAAAAGATGGAGACAGGATATTCATTTTTAAAGTTGTTAAGGAAATGTAGCTTCAGTTACTCTCTTCTTTGTATACGTAATATCTCTCGTCATTTTTCAATTTTGTGTTATTCCTCAATATGGCATTCCATGTATTCTGCGGTACTGAGCCACAAACTTACGTCCCCTTCTAAAATCTGAGACAATTTTTCTACACCATTCATCCAGATTAATGTTAATGAATAGTCCCGTAATATTTAGTTCACTTCTAGTGCATTTGTCAACAAATTTCATCAGGGTGATATGTGGTCTTAGACTGAACAAAAATTGTGAATGATTTTCAAAAGACCATATCACATCTCGTACAACAGTGCACATTGTTAATAACTTGTTTATCCTCTGCAGAACAAAGCTCTTCCAAGAATACAAAGTATGCAAGCTCCTAATCCGTCCCCTGGACGAGCGTCAATCAATGAGCCATCTTAGGGGCTACAGCAGGAAGACTGCCAGCTACTCAAGCACTTCTATGAGTCTCGCCAAGAAATAATGAAATGTTTGTTATTTCTATTCCTTCCCAGAACAAAGCTCTTCCTAGAATACAAACTATGCAAGCTCCTAATCCGTCCACTGGACGAGCGCCGATCAACAAGCCGTCCCAGCAACCGCGGTCTCGGGGTCTACAGCAGGGAGACGGCCAGCTACTCTAGCACTTCCATGAGTCTTGCCCATAGCTATTGAATGTTTGTTATTTCTATTCCTTTACAGAACAAAGCTCTTCCTAGAATACAAACTATGCAAGCTCCTAATCCGTCCACTGGACGAGCGTCGATCAACCAGCCGGCCCAGCAGCCGCGGCCTCAGGGGCTACAGCCGGGAGACGGCCAGCTACTCTTCAACTTCCATGAGTCTCGCCCAGAGCCACGAGGCGTCGGCGTAAGAGAACGATAGCGACTTCAGCTGGCCTGGAGACGCGGATAGGCTCTTCCTTTTCAAGCACATGCGGCCAGGATCGAGATGCATTAGCATGCCTCCTATGCTTGGGCTCAGTAAGTCTAGAAAATTGTTCTGTTTGATTTCTTATTTCATTTTATGTAGAGGAAAGTAATAACAATGAACAGTCTTAGGTAAAACAATGCATATATACAAAGAGGTATGGAGTAATAATAGATGAAAAACTGATTCCTTTAGATTGTAAGGGTTTTTATATACAATGCATCATCAGGTCTTTATAGGTATACAGCAAAACCTGCCTTAGTGGCCTCTTGTTTGCTGAAACCATCTGTCTATAGTGGTCACCTGTATTTCATCCTCAAGATGAAAATGGTTTGGAGAATCTATCTGTGTTTTCTGGTAAATCTTTATGCTTCTTTGGGGTAGCCAAGACAGATAAGTTTTCCTGCATGTTACATGTTAGTTTTTATTTTTTTAAGAAATAAAGCAAAATTTTAAAATGAAACTGTCCATCAATTTTTAGATCTCCCTTTGCGATATAAACAGATGCTCTTTTCATATTTTCTTCACTAATATGGGGTAAAATTAACAGTCTGATGATACATGTTGTAACACACGAAAACAGATGGTATAGTATCTCTAAATATATGAGGCACCGTTTTTATGGGGGGCTTTTATTTATTTGGATCATGAGCATAATGAGGTAAGTGAAAAATTATGCTTAATAGAAATAATCACCCTCAAATTTGCATTCTCAATTTCTTTCTAGCTGTCAATGGTGCCTTATGGAGTCCAATAGATGCATATCGCAATCGCAAGCTGACCCCTGCCAAAAACTCATCGTCACGAGAGAGCCGAAAGGTGACAGGAAAATCAAAATCATCACGGGGGAAGACAAGCTCAGGGCAGGAGACTGAGATGGGAGCAGGAGGAGATGCAGGGTCAAAGGTCACCTTGCCAAACATCAGTCAGGAAGACACGCAGTTGACAATCAAGAGCAAGGATGGAAAAATATGTAAGTATTTGTGTTTGAAAATTTCATATTTGTACATTTGGGCCTCTATATATCATTAGCCTATTAAAGTATCACTCAGATTGATATACAGGCAAACCTGTCTGTAGTGGCCACCTAAGGGGTGTAGAAAAAGTTGCCACTGTAGACAAGTGAACTCTATATACAGGTTCTATAACACACATTGGGGGACTTCAAATACGGTGTTGAATGCTGGTGTTGGTGTTGCAGCAACACCAACAGCAGCCTCAACACCAAACTTGAAGACTGTCAGTGTTGGGGTGGACCTCGCAAGATTCTGACGTATTTCCGGTCGTTCATGTTGATTGTTGGTGTTGAATGTCGTCTGCTGAACCGAGGATCGCGGTCGGTGTTGACCATTTACGTGCAATTTCCCCATTCTTCAACACCAACCCCTAGGGATTGAGAAAATTGTAACTTCACGTTCAGTGTTGGTGTTGGTGTTGAAATCATGCATTTGTTTTCGACTCGAAGAACAGTGGCAGTTTTGCTACGACACTGATGCTGGTGTTGAGCGATCGATACGGCGTTCGTATCGCTTCTGTATACCGACCACCAGTGTTGGAGCTCGGTTCACGGGCCGATCTGCTCTCTCAACACCAACACCGCACACCGTACTTGAAGTCACCCATTGTCATCTGGCAGAAACCAATATAGGTGGCCACTTTAGACAGGTGGCCGCTAAGACAGGTTTGACTGTATAACCATGAGAATCTATATATTTCTATTCACAGTGGTCAACACTATTTCTTTTGTAAATATAGGTTGGACAAGGTTTATCATGATAATGATCTTGAAAATAGAATATCAGATATATGATGATCGACTAAGAGTTCTTACAATCTTTGCACACCCTAACACAACCTATTTTCTTCATTATCTATTCTTCAATATTGAAATACATTGTGCTTACATTATTTATCTTTGAACCAGAGACTTTTCTTTGTTCAAAATTATATTGCAAGTGATTTATATGATTTTGAATTTTCACATCATATAATTTGGGAAAAATCTGTTTCATTTTTTAAATAGATGATATATAATTACACTCTCTAGAAATCAACTGTTTAATAATTCACAATTTTCTTACTTTATACGTCACAGCAAGAAAAAGTGCATTGAAAACTGAAGGCAGTATGAAGGAGAATACACCGAAGAAGAGAGCTACAATCCAAACTCCTAACAGAGATGGATCAGGAAGGAAGATACTTGCTGATCAAACTAATGAAAGGTATGTGGTATCACTTGTCTGTTTGAGAATATTTGTAAGAAATTATTATGTTTAGTGTATCAGCAAGAAAGAGTGCATTGAAAGCACTATGAAGGAGAATACACCGAAGAAGAGAGCTACAATCCANAATGACAGGTGCCATTATGTGGCATGACTTGTCTGTTTGAGAATATTTGTAAGAAATTATTGTGTTCAGTGTATTAGCAAGAAAGAGTGCATTGAAAATGGAAGGCAGTATGAAGGAGAACACACCAAAGAAGAGAGATACGATCCAGACTCCTAACAGAGATGGGTCATGAAGGAAAATACTTGCTGATCAGACAAATGAGAGGTATGTGTTATCACTTGTCTGCTTGAGAATATTTGTAAGAAATTATTATGTTTAGTATACTAGCAAGAAAAAGTGCAATGAAAACTGAAGGCAGTATGAAAGAGAATACACCAAAGAAGAGAGCTACAATCCAAACTCCTAACAGAGATGGGTCAGGAAGAAAGATACTTGCTGATCAAACTAATGAAAGGTTTGTGGTTTAATAAGTCTGTTAGAGAAAATTTTTGAAAATGTTTGTGTGTAATACTTCAGCAAGAATGAAAGTTGAAAGCAGTATTAACAAAAATACTCCATAATGGAGAGCTATGTTTGCAGACCCCTAACAATTTTTGTTGAAGAAGGAAGATTCTTGCTGATAAAACTATGTGGTATGACTTCTCTGTTTGAGTATATTTATCAAAAAGTATTATGCTTAATACAGATTTATCAGTATATCTTCATGTGAAGTTTCATCTTCATGTATTTGTTTGGATGTTTTTAAATATGTGCACTTATGATTTCTGGTAGCCAGCTTTAATCAATTGTAGAATGTGATCAGTATAAAAACTATGACAATTGTATTTAATTCTGAAATAATTTTCTTTTAAATAGGCCAGCACCAGACGGAGCAGAGCACATAAAAGAACCTTCCAAAGAAAACCAAGAGGGCAGTTCGGAGGGAGAGGAAACAGAAAGTGAAGATGAAAGATACAGTGATGATGGAGAGGATGAGGAGGAGGAGGATGATGATGAGGATGGTGCTAGCATTGCTCTACCCGCAGCAGTTGTTGATGAGGAGCAGGTGATGGTGAATGTGGGTGATTTGGTGGAGGATGATCAAGTACTCATTGATCAACAATTGAGGGTAAGTGACAGCCCCTTTCCATTCCAATACACCAATATAGAGACTCTTGAAGATATACCGGATATACACATTTATATGTCACAAACTTGTAGAATACTGAGTGTCTGAAAAAAAAAACCTTTACACTTTTGACAAGGTAACTAAATGAAAAATAACGCAATCAAATGCACCTTTTTTTGTAATGTATAGAAAGCCTAAAAATCTATAATTTCATATGAGGAAAAAAAAATCTGAAAATTATTCATATTTTAGTAAATAATGCTCGTATTTATAAAGTGCATGAAAACTTGGTTGCGCCACTATGTGAGAAGTAATCCTTTCACACTCAAGCACCCAATGGAGGAGACAAGTGAGTGGTTACTTCTCACAAAGGGATGCAACTTAGTTTTCATAAAATTGCCTTTTGCTCATTCAACCATGAATCAATTTCAGAAATTCTTGTGTCATTTCAGGTTAGAAGCTTTCCATAAGTTACAAGACGCTGCATATAATTGCATTATTTGGTATTTGATAACAACATCGAAAGTGGGGAAAAAAAATTGTTTTGGAACACACAGTATATTTGTCTCTTATTATGCGTGTTCTATTTTCTCTCTTAAACAATTAAAGAAGTCATTTTAATTGTACCCCTGTAGGCTGAAATGTTTAAATGTATAGATCAGTTCTGGGATGGGTGTTGTTTCAGAAGTTTAATTACTTTGTGAGCTACAGTGAAATTATAACATTTTACATCTTACATTTTACATTTTACGTTTTACATCAATTTCTTCATCCTACTATTAGAATAATTACTATTCTATACCTTTGAAAATTCATTTCCTTGCTCTTTAAAACTTTTGGTTGTATTATGAATCAATTTTTGCCTGCAATAAAGAAACTTATGACTATTTTTTTATAACCTTTTACAGGTTGAACCCGATGGAGAAGCAGAGCCGGAGCACAGCATCATTGATTTCGACGAGGATCTTGTTGCTGTCGACGAGAGAACAGAGTCTGAGATGAGACAAGTTGCGGTCAAACACAGAGTCACCTTTCATCAACTCAAAGAAGAGATCCTGGGTAGTGTAAGTATTTCATTATCATGTAACGTATTGACTCTTAAGAACTTCAAATTAAAGTGTCAGTGTCCAATCATAGATTAGAGATAGTTATTGATCATTAATAAGTTATCAAAAAAGCAACTTCATTAACATCTTCTCAATGCTTTACCTCTCGTTTGATGAAAAATGGATTTAGGTATTGGATTATCGAGAAAAAAATTAATATGAAAGAAAATTGCCAATTTACGTGTAAAACACTATTCCTTTCATTTTCTTTACAGTCCAATAACTTGCGAGAATCAAATAAAAATTTCTCCCTATCGCATATAGCCCTCTGAATCTTAATGCATGTTTTGCCATGATTCTTTTGCATCTCAATTTTTGAACTTCGACTTCCGATACATACAGTATTCACAGCATTCCTGGTTGATTTTTTTTTCTTTAGTTCCTTCATTTTAAGTTGTAGGAATGTTTATTTTCACTAAAAAAACTCTTTGGTTTTTTTTACCTGAACATTTCCTTAAATTAAACTTCAGGACGATCCATATTAGCTTGCATACAAAGGAGTTGTAATATCACAATATGAAGGAGAATTGTAATGACATCTGTTAATGTTGGCTATTCATCATCAAGAGAATTGCAATCCTTTTAATCCTTTTAATAATTATAACACATTTTCTCTTTATTCAGCTGGTTGGCATGGAGCTATTCAAAGCCTTCTTGGCCGGTACTTTGGGAGAGGATATGCTCAACTTCTGGCTCGACTGTGAAATGTATAGAGACAATGTACAGAGCATGCAGGGAGGTGCCGATATCACTAGGACCCGACTATTCAAGTGAGTTTTCAACAATTGTTACCACTTTTTATGTGATGAAAAATTGATATAGTACCTTTAGATAGTACTACAAGATTGATAAGCTGAGCTAATAAAATATAAGGCAGTTTAAAACATTCTTAGCATTTTTAGAAGGGGGATATGCTCAGTTTTTGGCTCAACTGTAAATTGTAGAGAGATAATGTAAATATCATGCAAGGACGTGCAGATATCACAAGGACCCGGCTTTTCAAGTGAGTTTTCTGACAATTTTGGGCTGCTTTTAATATTTCAAGTCCACTCCCTGCTGGGAATGCTGTAATCTTACCCTTTCAAGGTAGCAAGCCAGGGTGTAGGTGAAATGAAAAACAACTTCTTGAGTGAATGTCAAGGGGGGATAGGTAACCATTAGCAAGATATTTGGTTTAAATGTTCTTTTCTGCAAAGCAATTTCTAATTCAAGATCACTCCATATGCGCAAATCATGTCACATATTAAGATAATTATGATACACTTTTTATTATTGATTCAATGCATCTTGGTGTATGAAAATCTGTAATTTTTATGCAAAATGAAGTAAAAAAATGAATAAAACGTATTCATGATGAAAGGGACTTTCAAGACAGGTACAGATTCAAGCTGATCCCAGATGCCCAGAAGCAAATCACACCAGGCAATTGCAGAAATTTATCAGACAAGATGATCATTGAGAATTCCTGCTGAATGCAATTACTTGTAATCAATGTGTTTCTCTAATTACAGGGATATTCAAGATAAGTACCGCTTCAAGCTCACTCCAGACGCCCAGAAGCAGATCAAGCAGGCCCAGGGTAACATTGGTCTTAGCGATTCAGTCTTCACCAGAACACAGTACGATGTGCTCAGGAGGCTGAGATCTTATTGGGTTGCAAGGTTTCTTATACATCAAGAGAGGACAGGAGAATACAGGTATGGGACTGAACAGGTTTAATGTTTGATATAATAGCCAAAAGGAGCAAGCAATATTTGTTGCTAAAAAGTTAACAAATAACAGTATTTATTGGATATGGCCCTGCCTTTGGTATTAGTGAATCAGTCTTTGCCAGAAACCAGTACGATGTAATTAGTTTAATATTTAAGTATATGATTACTCACACATCTAGAGTTAACAGGAGATTATAGGTATAGCACTCTGGCAAGTTAGTGCTTGAATGCAATAATACCCAATCAGTTATGATCAGGGAAATTTAGGTTCAGTGACTCAATTATCACTAGGAAGAAAATGAATAATGCCATTCACATTCACTTATGCTGCATGCTTCTCCGAACATTTACATGCAACCTTGTTTTTGATCTCCCATTAGAATATATAACTCCTACCCAATAGATATTGTTGTTTCTTATCTTTTTCTTAGCAGCAGTATTTAAGATTTCATTTCATAATTGTAGTAATGTGCAGAGTTTTGTTACATGCTGTTTATAATTTATATGTACATGTATGTTTTATATTTTCTGTGTATTTTTTTTTTTACCTAGGGCTATCTTGGAAAGCAGGTCAGTTGCACTGACCTGAAGAAACCACCCTACTGAAAGAAAATTTGAATAAATGAATAATAGATAAATGTATACTAATAAAATTTTCTTGTCGACTCTTCAGCTATGAGAGGCTCCGCGAGCGTCACCAGCGAATGATGGAAGATGCCAAGAAACCAATGGACACCTTCCTCCCCTCCATCTCCCTTGTCAACTCCCTCCCCGTCCGCCCCTCCTCCTGCTTCCGCCTGGCCACCACACAGAAGGACTGGTCGATCGTCGCCCACGGAGGGCGCCAGATGGAACAGTACATCCGACCGGGTCATCTGATGGGGCTGGACGATACCAAGTATATTCCGAGGCCGATGTCGGCGAGGTTCCATGTTGGGCTGGCGTGCGACAGAGATGCGGGAAGGCCCTTTCAGAGATACCTTGAAAAGTAAGTCTGATTATTATCTGATCAATATGCTGCATTGGATGCCATTGTTTTTAAGTTTTCAAGATTATTTCAAGATTTGATTGTTTTGTTGACAATTTGATTCAACATAACTCAGATACAAATTTAGCCCATTAGAATTCAGAAGATTGATAATTAGATTTTACATTTTGGTATATCCAGTATGGGGGAATAGCTGGCCCTATTACCTTATGCACTTAATTTTACCCACCCATGTCGCATTGCGTTCATTGATTGCTTCTCAAATATATTGGTACATTTCTCTGAATGATCTGCATCAATTTAAAACCTAGAATTTAAAACCTAGAATAAAACCTAGAATGACATGATGACATTAAAAGTAGTTTGAAGGTTTTAGATTTTATGGCTTGTGAAAAAGACAAAACATTCAAATTTTTAAAAGTTATGGTTGCATTTCAATGTATAATCTTAAACAGCATGTGATAATGATTTGGTGTACCTATTCTTTCAGGCATTCTGATCGCCTCCTCCTTGCCAATCTTCTCTTCTGGCAAGACGTTTCGGATTATGTACAGGCTGAGGACAGATCTGCTGACCGTCTGCTGCTCATGGGTCAAGCGTGGTCAATCTTCAATAAATACATCATGGATGATGGAGTATGGAATATAGGTGAGAGGTTAAAAAAAAATTCAGTGTATCAAATTTCAGAGAGCATTCAGATCTTAGTTTCTTACATTTTGGAATGGGATATTTTGTTGTGATTGGTTGGTTCTGATTAGAAAAAGTGATAGAACTTGAATGGTCAGACTATGTCCAGACAGAGGGCAGGTCAGCTGACCGTCTGCTGCTCATGGGTCAAGCATGGTCAATCTTCAATAATTACAGCATGGATGATGGGATATGGAATATAGGTGAGATTTCACAATTTTCATTGTCACCAAATTTCATAGATAATGCATTGATTGATTCTTAGATAAGAGATTAATGCCTCTTTTAATCTTTTCTGTCTTGTCTTCTTTTTTTTTAATACATAAAATATAGAGCTTCCTCCAGGGGAGAGGAACTTCATTCACAGTACTTTGCGGGTGCTGCAATTTTCAACCATGTTGAATGGAAAAAGAATGATTGAATTCTATAGTATGATATCTTGTTACATCTTGTATTGGTTGCCTTTTCACTGATCATTTTGTTTTGTCTTGTCTGAAATGCAGAGCTGCCACCAGTGGAGCGGGACTTCATTCACAGCACCCTCCTCATGACAAGCGACTTTGCGGAGGCTGCAGTGTTCGACCGGGCCAAGGAACATGCTGTGCGGATGATACAGCGAGAATGGCTCCACTTTCTCAAGGAGGACCTCAAAGTATTCCTGGAGTAAGTTGGCATGAAGTTTGTTTTCAATTAAATTGAATTGAGCATTTATTTCCTTTTTCAAAGACAATCAAAATAAGTAAATACATGATAATAATGTAAAAGAATTATGGAGGCTTAATTGACTATCACAATCTTAGGTGACTTGTTCTGCTCAGAAATGAAGTTACAGTCAACCCTGCTTACATCTGATTTTATCAGACAATGGAAAGTGCAACATTTTTAAAAATAAATCTCATCTTTTTGTAATCTGAGCTAGTGGAGCAAAATTTGCCTGTTGCATTTTTATTGCAAAATTTTAAAGATAAACACAATATTATTAATCTCATATCAGCAGTTACGATGATAAAGCATTCAGAGGGTCAGGTTGTGGCAACATGGAAATGGACTGAATTCTCCAGACAATGCTTTTTCATAATTCATATTGGGTGACACATTTGATCCTGCAGTGGTGTAGTGGTTCTGACTCTCGCCTTTTAACCAGGGGGTTGTATGTTCGAAGCCCACCAATGGGGTTAATTACTTCAGCAAGAAATTCGTCCACACTGTGCTGCACTTGACCCAGGTGAGGTCAATGGGGACAGCAGGAAGAAATTCCTTGTAATCCGGAGCGCCGTAATGGCTGCCAGCTAGAGCCGGTTATATTGTAAAACTTTCAGCACCATGAGCACCGATAAGGTGGACATGTGCACTATACAAGTAGCCACCATTATTATTATAATTATTATTATTATTATTATCATTATTATTCCTTGTTTTTTTTTCAGCTGCCGAGCCAGACCAGAAGACCGCATTTTATCCGCCAGCTCTCATCGCTCATCTTACTCTGAAAGATCAGCTGTAGCGAGACAGGAGTCACTTCTAGGCAAACTGTAAGTAAATCTTTTTTTTTAATACAATTTTCCGCTCTTTTCCATGTTGAATACAAACTTTGGGGTTCTTGGGCGGAGCTAAATTCTGCATGCATATTTTCCATTAAGGGGGTGTTGCTCAAAATCAACTGCACATCAACTGCAACTTTGCAAATTGTAACACACATTTTCATTCGCGCACTGTATGCGCATTTAACAAGACGCGCATGAAACAATGATTTTGATTGGCACATTCCGATTAACGGCAACTTGCGATCAATTGCAAATTTTGAACAACACCCCCTAAGGCTACAATCGCCTGAAACTATCAATAAGAAATATCTCTAGACCCAAGAGGAATAATTATATCTGTGCTCTCATGATGGGATAACTAAATAACAATCAATTCCTCTTTAATTTTTCAAAAGATTACTACCTTTAACCATAAGGTAACCCTAAGTGATGTTAAAAATCTTCTCTTGCAGAATACTGCATCCCTCCATTGAAGAGTTTGAAAGAACAGTAGTTTTCACACGCATAATGCCTTTATATGCTCTCATAATGAAAAGCTTTGGGGTGGTAACCTATTATTGGAATACAAAAGCTGGCCACCCGAAAGCTTTGTCTGTCCAAAGCATTCTATGCAACTGTGCATGTGGGCTCCTATTGATTACTACAAAAATGTTTAATTAACATTCCTTATCAATCTACAGTGGTAAATTTTCAATCTGCCTCTTTTGCTAATCTGCATGCAAAATACCCTTTATTTTCATAATGTTATTGTGTTGTATATCCAGGGATAATTTACTCATATGGTGCTTTGATTTTTTCCCCCCTTTTTTAAAATTATATTTCCATTTTATTCTTTGTCATTTCTTTCTTCGAATTCTGTGAATATTTCACATTAAACCTCTCAATGAAATTCAAAACTTGTTTTCATATTTTGATTTTTCAATATCAGATATTTTATTAACTGTATTTAGAGCATTCTTGACTCTGTTTAACATAAGACTAAACATTTTCAATGAAATGTATTTGAGCACATCTCACGGATTCAACCATTCATTGAGAACTGCCTTTTTTTGATTGACATACTATGGATCATTTATGAGTTTCTTTAATTTTAATCCTATATTTTGTAACCATTTCAACTTTAATGCTTCAAAGGCCTTCGGTGCATGTGTTACCAGTAACTCGTGTGAAACCCAGGTAACTGTGTATTTGTGTGTCAGAGAAAAAATAGAATTCCAAAAAAAGTCATGCTTTCTTGATATGTGTTTTTTTTCCAATTATGAGTAGATTGAATGTAATATACAGTTAAAAAAAAAAAAAAAAAAGAAGTTAATATTGACAGTAAGACCTTTCTGTTATGCGAACTGCTTTTAGTCTCTAGAAATTTATACTGTACAAGCCAATATTTTAGCATGCCGATATTTTTGCGATTTCGGACTAGTTCGACAAATAAACTTGTTATTTTCATGTTTTGACAGTGTTTGCGCACATATAAATATATATACAGAGTGGAAATTTTTGCTAGGTCAAGCCTGCATAAATCGCAAATATAAAGCCAGTTCTGCGAAAGTTTAAACTTATCTAGTAGTGCATTAGTATTATTTTCTTCTGCTTGTGTCAGCTTTTGCTTTTGGATTTTTTGCTGAAGTTTAAGGCGTAGGTTGACATTTTTTTTTGTATCTGTTCAATTTGTTTATTATTGCTGTTTATTTGTATTCCTACTCCTTCCGGGAAGATGGCTTTTAGTTTCAGTGAGTTCTAATCTGAATGTTTGGGTGGGAATATTCATTTTGTGTTTTGATGAATGAGTTCTGTTATTATTTTCTGTTGTGTATAAAGTTATAGTGAATTTCGTATGAAGGGTTGGTAAATGATTAATGTTAAGGATATTAATAATGTTAATAATCTAATCAGGAAAAGCAATGTTCAGCTATAACAATAGCATCGATTAATTGTAAGTTTTAAGAAATTTCTTTTTTTTTGTTCATAATGTGTATGAAACTTCGTAATGCTTTCGCTTTAATGCTTGTTTTTATTTGACTCATATTTCTCTGCATGCTGTAAACATTTCTTCTTTTTTTTTTTTTTTACTATTTTCTTCCTTCTTCTGGTGACTATTTGTTTCTTTCTGGTTGCCATAGCAATGCAAGTAGTGATACGAGCATTGAGTCCAGCGACCATGACAGGTGATTAAACACTAACATGCCACGAAATCATTGCTTGAATCAGCACCTTACTAATAACACCTATTAGATGGGGTTTTATACCCCTGAACACAAATGTTTCCTTGAAATAGAAATAAATCCCATTCACGTTTCCTGTGTTTTAGAGCAATGCCAGAAGGGATACAATCATTGAGTACTGTGACCAAGACATTTGATTAAATACCAACACGTTATTACAACCCTGCTTGAATCAACATCCTGCTAATAGTACCTCTAAGATATAATTTTAAACCCATTTAACAAAGTGCTTGTTCAACATACATGTAGAAATAGACGTCATCTTGGGGCCCGTTGTATAAAACTTGTTGCCATGAAAAACTGTGGCACAAAACATTTTTGCCATGGACTTTAACCTTTTACGCAGAGTTTTTTTTTCGGCAAAAAGTTTTGTGCTACAGGGTCCTTGTTGTCATATCAATGCAAATAATGAGACAAGCACTGAGTCCGTAGATCATCATGACAGGTGGTTCTATATTACAAAACCCCTTTTGGAATCAGCACGAATTTATTAACCCTAATAGATGTAGTTTTAACTCCTTTAACAAAAATGCTTGCTTTGAAATAAAGATTGCTCATATTGTCACAGTGATTTTTTTTTATTTGTATTGCACTTATATCCTGATCACTGTAATATTTTTGAAAGGCACTTTTAATTCTCCCTATCGCATATAGCCGATATCACCCACTTTGGCTTTGAAACGCTCACTTCCGGGATCCATCTTGATTTTACTGTATACTATCTACGAAGTTTCAATCCATGTGTATTTAGCGTAATTTCTTCTTTTTGCGTCGGAAGCCCAGCATTGGGCCGCTTCCCAAAAGAAACCCATATAACAAATAAATGCAGATATGAAAGAAAAATATATAAAATGATGCTTTTATTCGCAAAAATCAATGAAAAAATATGACACTACAAGCCACTGACGAAGTTTACCTTAGAAAGCCCAGAGACTTTCTAACGTTATCGGAAGTACCTGTGCCAAGAATCTCGGCCAAAATAACTAGTGCGCTGCAGGCGTTCAGATTTGGACAGCTATACGCGATATGGAGGATTGTAGTTAATAGCACACTATAACTTGTATTTCTTCTTCCCCTATTAACTTCTCCATTTTACTTCCGAAAGAGCGACATTTTATTTTCACATCATATTGCTACATGTAAATGAAATGCATCTGTTCCTCCCATTTTCTATATTTTGTTCGACTGAAAGATGTTTCGATTTTCTCTAGCCTGCATGCAGTGAATGCAACGCATATGATTCATAATACACATGTATCATCAAATTTGATGACATGAAGCAATTTAGTGATCGTTAAAACATTCCTTATTTTACCAAGATCATTGATGTAATCTATGAATTTAGATGTTATACCCCAGAATGAATTATGTGACTTCCAGAAATAAATGCTTGTAAAATTGCTACCAAATCCATGATAGGTGAAAGTGTTTGTTGTCTTATTTACAGTGCAACTTAAAGTTGCTGGAAGTATACAAAAGCATGTTAAAATAAATTCTTCATGATATACATTCTTTTTACACACAATTACAGTGTGTCATATTTTGATGGCAAATCACTTTATTGTCAATTATTGGCGATCATAATCATTTTAAAGCTACTATAGCTATACTAATTTTCATGCACCCATATTGATAGAACAACTTTTTATAAGCAAATTATTGAATAACATAGTCATAGAGTATCATGATATGTTACATTATTAGTTGTTGTATTAAAGTTAACATGAAAAAAAAAAAAAGAATAGAATTTTATGCGCTCAAATTAGCAATTGATGACTGTTATATTACCACACTGACCTTAGTTTAGTTCGAGAAGTCAAATAACTTTTGCTGTTAGATTCCCTTTTCAATAGCTTGCACATTTGATTATTTTATTTCTCTAAATTGTGATATGCTGCATAATG